>VDFB02048934.1:0-60781 GCA_007258455.2 Sequoia sempervirens
CTAAGCTAGGAAACATTTTCTCCATGCACATGAACAAGCTTTGTATAACCTTAACATCATCACTTTTGACCAAAGAACTATAGAACGGCGTTGGAGTGAAAATAGTATCCAATAGTATGGAGATGAGAGTGCATTTGTCAATCCTATTTTCTATCAAATATGTCCTATAATGGCATATACTTGTCCCTATTATTTTCCATCCTACCCCTCATCACCTTCTTGGCCCTATACATGGCCTCATACAAATAGCCCATGGGGGATTTCTCCCCATCCACTAGTCTCAAGACTTTTGCTAGAGGCTCGAAAAATTCGTCAACTTGTTCAATCGCATTCAAAAAACTAGTATAATAAATGTATTTTGTCACTGCTATGCTTTCTACTTGATTTGTAAAGCTAAACTCCATCCACTCATTTGAAACAAATATTCATCTCAAATTCATTTTTTGTTGGCAAAGAGTTTGTAGTGCAAAGAAGTGTTTTGCAAATCTTGTAAACCTTGGTTGAACTAGCTTTTTTCCCTCCCTCTATGAAAGAGTCCATCATACACAAAACACTCGTGTGGTTATAGATGAATTTGGTAATTGGGTGATCCTTTTGCAATACCTATTTAATCCATTCAAGTTTTCCAATGTCCTCTAGGGTTAGATCAAGGCAATGTGTTGCACATACAATAAAAAATATAGAGGGGTTTTTGTTTGTTAAGAGTCTCCCAGCAACAACACAAGCAGCAACATTGTCTATAATAAATTGAACCACATTCAGTGGCCTTACATCTTTGACCATCAAGTCAAACAACTTGAACAATGCACCTGTAGATTTGATTTTATCTGATGCATCCATGGATTTCAAAAATATCATGCCAATATCACAAAAAACGAAGAAGTTGATGAGGGTTCGGTTCCTTCTCTCCATCCATCCATTTGACATTATTGTGCAACTAGTATTTGGCCACTCTAACCGGTGCTCATTAACACCCTGTACTACATCGTTGAGCATACCAACCATCAATGTCTCATAAGATGGGGCTTTGAATCCAAGGCCCACAGCTACAATGGAATCCACCATACCTTGCCAATATGGAGACCTAGCAACATGGAATGATAAGCCAAAGTAGTACTAAAAA
Organism: Sequoia sempervirens; assembly: GCA_007258455.2. Lineage (NCBI taxonomy): Eukaryota > Viridiplantae > Streptophyta > Pinopsida > Cupressales > Cupressaceae > Sequoia > Sequoia sempervirens. The sequence continues at coordinate 1,124 of VDFB02048934.1, forward strand.
TTTGCAATCACCTTCTTTACTTGTTCATGGACATTCTGCCTTGATCTTGTACTCTCCAAAGTGGTTTGTGATCCTAGTGTAGTAATAGGTGCGAAAAAAGAATTAATGTTTCCTCCACTTGTGTTTGGGCCACATGTTGTGGAAGGTGTTGACCTAGATTTCTTGAAAGACTCTTGTGCACCACCTTCCTCATCCAAACGATTGCTCCTAGCATTTGTATAATTAGAAGTTATTTTTATCCCAATTCTTGTCTTATTTGCCTTACCCTTAGAAATCATCTAAAGAGTTTGTTTTTCCTAATATGTGACATCTGCAAGGCATATGCAATGTGTCCACACAAAGTCTTTTTGACATGGCATTATGATCAAATTTGCAAAAGTATTTTAATTCAATCTTTCATGATGCCAACTACCTCATCCAAATGATTTTATTGTCTAGTTTGACATCAAAGGTTACAAAAAAGTTTGAAGGCAAGATTAATTTTTTGGGAAAATTCAAAAAATTGCAAATTTCATTTTCTCTTCCACATGGCATTTTGTTGTTGCGAAAGAAACTATGTAGTGCAACTATAACTAATTTGAAGCATATAGATAGTTATATTAGACACACATAAACATTGATAGCAAGGAAGATATGGATAAGAGATGAAAGGCATGTATTGGGAGACTACTTATAGTTTCTTTTCAAAGTATAGTTTCTAGTTTCTGCAAATTCAAGCTAATAGCTATGCCTATGCATGATGCTTTTCCATGAAAGAATTAGCAGGCATTCTTTTCTGCTGCAATGGTTTGAGGAAAAGAGGCTAACAACAGATTTGTGTGTTAATAATCATAAATAAAAGCAGATTTGTGGGCTAGTAATCATAAATTTCAAACTCTCCAAATGAAAATTTTGTTTAAAATAGCACAATGCAGTGTAACATGTAAGCTTTGCTAGTGAATGATTCTTTGGTAAGTTTTGTATGAAGTTGATAAAGTTATTGCTAAGTTAACAATAAAAGATTTCTATGAATGATATGTGAGTAAACCTCTAGTCTTGTTGTATGATGTGAGTGGATGGTAAAATACTACTAACAACACTGCATTCCAAATTATGAGGAGATATTGTGGAATAAAGTCCATATTTTGCCCTAGTTGGTATATTCAAAAAAGTTGTTTTGCTCTAGACAAGTGCTCTTGTCAGGGTTGAGACATTCAATTTTGTAGAAGCAGATAAGCTACATTTTTGCAACATCTTAGTTATCCGTAAAGATAACTACAAATCAAAATTTGCAATATCTATTGATGAATCCAATAAAGGCTCCTTTTTGAGAGAAAATCTTATCAATGAAGCTGCAAATAATTCAACACAAAATAATACATGCTTCACTTTATTTTAATTCAATACATGGCTAATATATAGCCACTTACATAGCTAAACAACCTCCTATTTAATAGGGAGGTGTTATAACAAATATCCCAGAATACCATTCATGGGTATAACACACTAACCACTAACTATATTGTTATTTTAACAATATACACGGCTAACCTTCAAACCTATACACATGACTAACAAACCTAACAAATAATTTAATATTACTACCTATGTGAACACTAATTTCCAACACCCCCCCTTAGTGTGAACATGGGGAGAAAGTACATCACAATACTTGATGATCACACTCAGTAGCTCACCAAAAATATAAGATAAGAGTAGGAACATACACATCTACTCATGTCAAGAAATAGTGGAACTAGCCTCACTATGCTTAGTACTTCCATCCAAGGATAGGGACAAACACATCTACCCATGGAACCGAGGGTAGGGACTAACACATCTATCCAAGGTCTTACATCAAGTTTGGATAGGGACAAACACATCTATCCAACATCAAGGTTATGAATAGGGACAAACACATCTACTCACAACAATTATGATTGGGGACACACACATCCAATCATAATCACCAACTCCTATGACTGGGGACAAACACTTCCAATCACTTCACTATCTCGTGAATGGGGACAAACACATCCATTCACTAACAATCAAGAAATGTGATTGGGGATATACACATCTAATCACAACTTACATAGCTTGTTGTCGCGTATGTAGCCACCATTGTAGATCATTGTCACTCTGATCACAAATGATATGAGACGGTTGTCGCTGCCACCTGGAAACCAATCTTGGCTTTAGTCATTTTGGCACAAGTTGTTTTGTCACTAAAACAATTTTGCAACCCCATCGCTAGTAACTCACGAGAGGTCGTTGAGTATCCTCCAACCTCCGGTGCCTCCATCCTCCAGTTGGTTTGCTACTTAGCAAATTTGATTTTGAGGTTCAATTATAAAATGCCTCCCTGAATATGAACGTTGCGTACAAGTGATAATGCGTTCATTTACAATTGAAACAATTTTTATTTTATTTTATTTATTTATTTATTTGACTCCTTTGGACTTTGATAGAAATACTTTTGAAGACACAAAATTTGATGACTTATGAAAATGCACCCTATACATCTTGACCTTGACTATGACACAAAATACATTTTGAAATACTAAAAGAGAATAACTGAACAATAAATTAAAATGACAACCTACAACTTAACTTTAATCTAAAAAAAAAATAGAAACTCAATCTACAAATGTAGACTTCAAAAAACTAAACTCAACCTAGTTAACATATAAGCCACCTAATAATTATCGACACCACAATAAGGATGTGAGATCAAAACACTCGGAAAACAATCTATAATCGGTCAACACAATCACCTTCTTTTATTCCCCTTATCTTCTTCTCGTTCCACTTCACTCCTTCGAGTCCTAGTGCGCGCCTCAGTGAATCAAACCCCAAATTAGGGCTTCCGATGCTAGAAATAATGAAAATCAAAATCCTAACAATGAATGAATGTCCCAATGGTGCGTCCTCCTGGCAGGCCGACGTCTCTCCTTGCAAAAACAGACCCGCTAAATAGAAAAATGCTCATTGAGAAACAACGCAATGGATCACACGATGGTTGAATAAAGGCTAATGGTACTGAAGAAGACAAAGCACATCAACACAACGCAATCTCAAGCAATGAGCCTAGAATTTCAAACGCCCCTCATGCCCTCAAAAATGAAAATCAGGCCTATCCCTTCAAACGTGCCTTTGGCCGATTTCCTTGCAGCCTTTATTTTAGACGTTAACACTACAACAGATAAGCGTGGCTTGCACAACTAGATCAGTCCGCCTTTTCTCTCTGCTTGTGGGCCTCAACGATCTTTGGTTTGAGGATTCGATGTCATAGTTTCAATTGTCCACTCATAGATTGCATAGACGGCCTCCCCCTGCCAATAGATAGACGAATCAAGCTTTCCAAATGTGAAATTGTGACTAGCAGCAAAAATCTTGGTAAAATGAACAGATCACGGCTTCGAGGTTCTATGCAGCCTCTCACAAAAGATTCTCACCTGCAAATGGATGGAGTCGCGGTCTTTGGCCTCTAGATAGTAGAAACCACACGTAGAAATCACCCTCAAACAATTCACGTCCTTCAACACAATGAAATAGCACTTAAACAAAGGACAAACTAAAACAGAGGATTATAAATGGAAATGGCAACGCTCCTAGAAGAAAATCGCGCCCAACAAATAGCAAATGGTGCCCTTGAATGAGATTCACGGCCTCTGAAGCTCTGTAATGTCCCTGTTTTAGCCATACGCTCTTTTGTGTCTGATAGTCTATTTCCGGAATCCCGTAGGCGAGTCAGAAGTTGAAATTAGGGTTTCCACTTTCAGAGGAGGTTTTGAGGTCTTACATGCGAATGTTTCTAACGCATGTCTAGTGGAGCTTTCTAGGTTTTTGGAGAGCTTCGCAATGAGGTAACATGCATGACTGAATATTGACTTGCATTCTCGGCTACTTTTGAGGGCTTGCATGTTGGAGTTTTGCAGTTTGGATTTTGGATTCCTTTTGGGTTTTCAGAGAGCTTCGCAGTGGTGACATGCAACTGAATCAGAGAACTTTTCCAAATTTACTATTTTTAGTAAGTTGCGATGGCTGCTCAAAATGTGGAGAAAATGAGTTTGGAACAACTTACTATTTTTAGCAGTATGCTATTTTTAATAAGTTCTATTTTTGGAAGTGCTATTTTTAGCAGCAGTTCATCAGTTCAGTGCAGCGGCTATTTTTGGCAGGTCAACTTGAGCAGTGGTCTCCAGCATTTGAGGTGATTATTTTGGCAAGTTTGATATTTGATGAAAATAATGTTTTAAGTGAAAAATATTTGGCTAAGGCATGGAGGACGATTTTGGAGAGATAAGTGATTTTTATAATGTTTATTAATTAAACATTTTGGAGGCTTTATTTGGAAAATTATAATGTTTTAAGTGAAATATTAACTTAGGCAAAATGGACGCCTAGTTTGGAGGAATATTTGCAAATTATAAAGTATTTCACTTAAATATACTTGGACGCCTATGTTATGAAATATTTGCATTTTGATAAAGTATTATTCCTCATGTGTTTTGGACGCCTAAAGTCAAGGAGGAAAGGGTTGGAATTTAAATGAAATGCAAATACAAATTGGGCACCCAAATGAGAGGGAAATGAAATTGAATTTGGAGACAGAAGGCTATAAATAAGAGTGTTGGGCTCTTTGTTTATCATCCATTGCTTATCATAACAAAATGCTGCTGAAATTATTTCAAAACCCTTGCTTCGAGGAATGCATACCTCCTAGCCTATATCAGTTTCTACTTGAGAGATAGTACCTAGCTGGTTTGAGACTGCTTCTTCATTCAGAGGTTGCAGATAGAGCTTCACAAAGATGGCTTCATTTGATATTTGCTGATTTTGGAGAGTTTTTATCAGTTCTGGTGATGCTGGTGTGGTGCTTGGCTAAAGCACATTTTCGATCATAGCTCCTTGCTCGAATTTTTGTTGGTTCTGGGTATTGGCCCATTGTTCAAGTCTACCTTGGGCACCCCTTCTAGCTAAGTTTCAGATTTTAATATGCAGATTTGGATTTTATATTGCAGAAGTCGCCCTTCTTGAGGCCGTACCACTTCATCTTGCCTGGCAAGTGTTTAGATAATTCATAGAGTTGTTGTTGCAGCTATTTCTTGGTTTTTACTTGGTCGCCCTTCTCATATGCTTCATTTGCACTTGGTTTGACATCGTTTGGAGAAGTATTGGCGAAGTTACGAGCATAAAGGTGAAATCTGTACTTGCTGGTTTGAGTTTTCAGTTTGCTGCAAATTTATATCAGACCTGTTATTTCAGTCATTTTGGCCATATTTCATATGTTGGATGTCTAGTACTTGTTAGGAGATTATGCTCTAACCATTTGGTGATCATAGAACATCTATATCTCATTGCTTTTGCAGATTATACCTCATATTGTAATGCTGAATCAGTAGTACTGATCAGCTCTTTATATTTCTGCAACTTACATTTTGTATTCCCACTTTTGGTGGAAGAGGCTGGCCACACCGCCTATTTTACTTATTTGCAAAATCATATTCCCACGGCCGTGGAAGAGAGTGGCCATTGCTCAGTCTTCATTGTACTGCATTTAGATCCTCTTCACCATATGTTAGCACCTCACCCATCTTGGGTCTTGAGTGCACATCCTTGGTGTTGAGTTACTTTCTTGCATTACATCTTAATCAATAGATTCTCCGCCATATGATAGCGCCTTACCCACCTTGGGTTTGGAGTGCACATGCTTGGTGTCGAGTTTTCTTTCCAGCATTGTATTTCTTTCATAGTACCTCCGCCATATGGTAGCGCCATTCCCACTTTGGGTTGGAGAGCACATTCTCGGCGTTGAGCTTCTTTCAGCATTGTAATACTTTCAAGTTGGTATTGACGACCCTCTTGCCATATGACAGCATCATTCTCATCTCAAGATTGAGTGCGCATTCTTGGCGAAGAGTTACTTTCCAATTGCTGGTTTTGGTTTAAGCTAACCTTAACGGGCGCTTATTGTGCTGGTGTGCTCATTCAAAAATTGAAAAAAATTGGCCGGCACATTACAAGCTCCAACGCCATGCCCATTCAATCAACTCACTGTATTGGATTGCCTTCTATATACAATTGTGCCCTTCGCATACACTCATGACCTTTAACAAAAGCAGCAACAACTTGCACATAGACTCTTGCTTCATAGAGGCGATGGATTCCAAACCCTCATCACAATCAAACGCTAGTCTTGATCACATCCTCATACAAGTATTGGTATCCCAATAAATCATGTGCTATGAATGCAAGAAAATCACGCTAATATTTTTCTCAATTTGATCAAAGTGATAGTGAAGTGGAAGCAGATTTAGAAGTCTATAAGGCTCCTGATATTGAAGAGTTTGATGTTCTTGAGCAAAAATCAGATTTATTAGTGCACGAAGTTGATCATCATCTAGATGTTGAGCAATGTCATCACATGGACAATGTGGGGTGTGAAACTAGGGACAGCCTTGGGGTCTTTGAAAACAAGAATGAGAGTTTTGATTTTAAGCAAAGGCTTGAAAAAATTGTAGAGTCTGATCCTATTTATGATATTGAGCATTTTCAGCTAGTGGGTGGTGAAGAAAGGGGGTCTTGGAGCAGCTATGAGGGCAGCAAAGACACAAAACAGAGTCTGATTTTTTCTTGCAGCCTATCAGCAATTGACCATCTTTGCATTCTTATGAGTGGGAAGGTCAATTCAGGGCATCCCTTGAAAAAGAAGTGCAAGCTCTATCCCAATTTGATCACACACATAGTTTGATTGAAGAACTCTACTAGAAGGCTCAGATTGAAGAGAGACAAAAGGGAGTTAGGGGTGATGCTACTCTCCCAAATTTGCAACTTATCAAAGATTCTTTGGAGACATTGAAATCAGCATACATTCACTTGATTAGAGATCGAGATTATGCCTTCGATATTGCAAAAAAGACCATGGGTGCTTTCCAGGAAAAGGAGAGACAGGTTGATGAGCTTACTCTTGAGCTTGAGTCAACAAAAAAAATGTTAGAAAACACTCAAGTGGCATTAATGGAGGTAGAAGAGCAGCTAGCTGATTTCAAACTTTTCAGAGAACAGGAGTATGAACAAAGAGTGGAAGAAATCAAACAGGTAATTGAAGAGCTTGATAGTCTACAAGAAGAGTTTGACTTGGAGAACGTTCCACAAAAATCAGAAATAGCATGTGCAGATTTGGGTCAGCAAGATGGAAGTGAGCAAGAGGAAAGGGATGGCTTCCAAGCTTTTGACAACCCTCTCTTTGAATTGAGTGCTGAAGAAACTTATGATAACCCTCTCTTTGTGATGGACGATAAAACATGTGGCAAAGTGACCGAGCATGAGACTAAGTATGATTTCCAGCGTATTGATGATAAGATATCAGTCTATGAGGACTGTTGATGAGTTTTTCGTGACCGCACCAACACAGAATAAAGTTACCAACGGCGACTCTATCCTCTCTTGAACAAAATCTCCTGCATGCTAAGATTGCTAGAAAGATCATGCATTCAACTCCAAGGTTACTTCATGTAGTGGATAGTCTCAGTTGGCTTGATGTGATTTGTTGGTATTTCAAGGGGACTTACAAAATTGTTCAACAGCGGAGAAAGGAGAATGCTCGAAAGGTTTGTCTATAAAGCTATTGTTTCCTAAATTAAACAGAAAGTACTGAATTGAAATGGTTGCAGGGATAAGAAGGCTCTAATCTACTCTAAGGCGTGGGACATGGCGATCAATTCTCACAGACTTCAACCAAGCTCCGCTTTGCCTCACTTCGAATAGCTTCCACAGAACTAGTGCAATCTTCGAGGGGAGTAAATAAAGATATTCAGATTACAATTCAACAATGAAAACACCGTCACAACAACGCATACCAACATGAAGATCATAATCGAAGTTAAGTCCACGAGTTTCCAGTTGACCACGCAAGGCAAACTCACCATCAGCGAGCCCACTAGTGGTATGGATTGACGAAGTTTGCTCAAATTGGAGACCACACTCCATAGTTACTATTTACTACTAGTATGAAACAATATCTATTTACTTTACTTTAAAATCCTACTTGAAGTAGAAGGACGAAGAAACCTCGCTAGCTACTCACAACAAAAGATGAGATCATCATCAATGAAAACTCTTTTTATTGAGAGAGTGTTCACAACAATTTCTTACAAAGCTTTAAAGGAAAAACTTTCCTTCTTCTTCAAACTATACTATCAATCTATTAGCTATGCTAACTCTAAGCTATCTCTTTAATGCTCTTTATGTCTAATCTAATCTAATGAGATACAAATGAGGGGGATGCCCCTTTTATAGATGGCCAAGTCCAGTGGACGGCTCAGATTACAATCAAATGGAGGGCTCAGATCGAGCCACATAAGCCCTAACCCTAAAAACCGCCACCAAGAAGAGTGGAGTAATAAATGAGCAATCAATGTCCACCATCTTCTAGAAGATTCCTGTCTGGAAATGCGTTCGCATTGTTCTTGTTCTTCTTCTTGACTACAAACTGGATGAGTCTGATCATCATGGCTTCAACTTCTTCCTTAGTCTTGAGGGCATTTCAGTGCTTGAGGATGATCCTTAATGTCTGGGCCTTCATCTTTTCTTTCATTTTGAACTTGAAAGATTTTCTTGTCTTGGACTCGAGCATTTCTTCACCTAGGTTGGGCACAACACTTAGCCATTTCAGATAACATCTCCCTCCATGGTTTGGGTGCAACTGAGATCTTGTGGAGGAGCTTGAAACACATAACTTTATATCGTCTTGGATTACTTGTTTCATTGCTTCAAGTCATCGTGCTTTGGCCCCGGCGTTCATCCTGCAAAACAAACAAAGAGGAGGACATCAAAACACTTTACAATATAAATCCACTTTACTTACCTGATATCCATGTTCTAATCTCCAAGGTCTGAGTGATCTAGTTCATCCTTTTCCTCTAGCAAACTTGATCTTCAAATTCTTCATGCCTTAGCCAAATTTCCAACCCATCGGCTTTAGAAATAATTTATTTCCTCTAGAAAATTCATCAACCAGGCGCTCGAGTGAAATTTCCATCTTAAAGTCCTTGGCAAGGTGTGAAAAGTTTTAAAATCAATTCCTTGTCGAAGATATCCAGTACCTAGAAGAAAATTTTCCCCAGAAAGCATCAAATTCATGGGTCTACAAACGAAGGGATTCACTTAATTTTTGAATTTTATACCCTAGAAAAAATGCTTTCTTCAAAATTTATCTTTACTCTTCATCTCTGGGCGTATTTTCTTGCTTTGTCTTGACAATCCTCTTCAACCTCATGAAGCTGGCACATTCTGATGTATCTATTACCAATTCATACATGCCTCAAAAAATTTTATCAACTCCTCTCAAGCTTAGGCATATTTTCCTTTAGAAAAACTTTAAATATCATCACCGACATGGGCACATATGAGAGGTCTAAGAGGAATTTTAATTTTGCACACCTTAGATAATTTTTCTCCCATCCATCTTTCTCTAGTCATGGACGCATTTTGCTTGGGGTGGAGGAATTTCAACAATACTTAACATATTTCCTAGAGTAATCTTGAACTTGGGCGCATATTGCATGTCAAGCAAGAATTAGCAACACTTAGCAACTTTTTCTTAACACCTCTAGAGATGGGCGCATATAGGGGGTCTAAGAGGATTTTCAACACTTAGCACATTTTCTAGAGCCACTTCTGACTTGGGCGCATTTGGAGACCCTTGCAGGAAGTAACGACACTCAGAAACTTTGTTTTTAATCCATCCCCAACAGTCTAGCAAGTTGGGCGCATTTCAAATAGGGAGTTAACCCAACGCCTTAGAAACTTTTCCTTCACACATGCTGGAGATGGGCGCATTTGCGGGGTCAAGGAGGAACTTTGACTTGCCTTGGAAACTTTTCAAAGAGTCACCACCTTCAACATGTTTGGGCTCATTTCAAGTAGGGAACAGGAATAACCCAACGCCTTAGCCACTTTTTCTTTACACCTCTAGAGATGGGCGCATATAGGGGGTCTAGGAGGAATTTTCAACACTTAGCATATTTTCCTTCACACTCCATAGCCTAGCAAGTTGGGCGTATTCAAGGGGTCAAGGAGGAACTTTGACTTGCCTTGGAAACTTTTCTCAACCTCACTTTACCTTGGGTGCATTTCAAGGTAGGAGGAGGAATAAACCAACACCTTAGAAACTTTTCTATCACCACCTTGAGATGAGGGCGCATTTCATGGGCCAAGCAGGTACTTAACACTTTTTCCTCACTTCCCTTCATGTCAGAGCGCATTTAGGGGTATGAGCAGCAATTTTCACAGTTGAAACTTTTTCCATCCTCCTGCCAGTCTCATCTTGGGCGCATTTGACAGGGTGAGAGGGAATTTTAACAGACTTGGACATTTTTTTGCTTGCTCGCCTTAGTTTACTATATTTAGTAAGTCTCTGGATTTCACCTTTCTGAAGCTTGGAATGATTTGGAATTTGCGCCATAGGATCCTCATGACCTAGTTAAGCTGTTCACACTGCCATCTCGTGTTGACTTGCTATTTATAGCATGTTTCTAGAGGTGATTTACTATTTATAGTAACTGCTTGTTTTCAGGACTTCTGCATCTCCGTTCAACTTGAAATCTGACTGGTGTGATCCTCATGGGGTGACTTGCCTGTTCACACTAGTGCCTGTTGCTGACCTGCTATTTATAGCCTATTTAAGAAATGCCTTACTATAAATAGTAAGTGCTAGGATTGCCTTCAAATTTCACCAGTGGAATCCTTGAAAGATACTGATCGCAGAGGGATACACTTGTTTTCGGAGATTCTAGCGTTTGACCCCTCATTTTGGGTCCCAAAGCTGGAAACCCTAATCTGACTTGCATGTTGTTCAAACGATCTCCGTTTGACCCCATTTTTGTTGCACTTTGCTCTATTCATGATACTACGGTGTTGGGCAGCTGCCGGAATGATCCTGCTAAAAATAGTAAGTCTGTGAAAAAGTGATCAACTCTGCTTGCATGTCACATCACTACGTAGCTCTTGAAAAACCCATAAAGAATAACTTGACATGCGCAGAAAAGTCCTGCCTACAAACCCTAAAAATAGCTTCTGAAGACGGCTCTTAAAAAAGGTCTCGATCCTGGTTTGCATGTTACACCACTGTGAAGCTTTCGAAAAACCCACAAAGAATATCCAGACATGCGTAGAAAATTCCAACATGCAAACCCTAAAAATAGCCTCCGAAGGTTGAGTGCTAAAAGTCATCATCTCATCTTGCATGTTATATCATTGCGTAGGTCTCTGAAAACCCAGAAATATTCTCCAGACATGCATTGAAAAACTTTGCATGTAAACCCTAAAATCTGCTCCCGAAGGTGAACTTGCTAAAAATAGAAAGTTGTCAGTTCTGGCTCAAATTTTGCTGACGAGTAGTTTGATGTGCTCTGGATGCAGTGTAGTAGTCAAAACTTTGAAAGGTGCTGAGAAAACGTCCCAAATTAGGCACTTACTAAAAATAGTAAGTCGTCAGAATTCAATGAAATTTTGTTGGGGACCTGTTGGAAGCATGTTGAATGCAGTGTCAAGCTTATATTTCAATTTACTCACTCAATTTGACTTCAAACTAACCAGAAGATCCAAAACCCTAATTCTCAGACTTAGCCAAAATTCCACATTTAAGCTCAAAGACGGGCACATCCCTGGAAAGACAAGCAGCAAAGAGAGAGACAACGGGAAAAACCAACCAAAATGAAGCAAAAATTAGGGGTTCCCCATTTGCAATGGGGCGATGTGTGAAAAGGTCACAACAAGGACATGTCACACTTGGTGAGTGGCAATCGTCCAAGGCTATTTGATAATGAATGTATAAGTGGGTTAGAGGATAAAGTCTCCACAAGGGAAGTGATGATTCAAGGAGATTTCAACATCTTTGACATCAAGGTGTTGCCCAAACAAGTCTTAGTAGCTGTTGGTAATTTCATGACAGCAGCAAGGAGTGAAGAATTCAGACTTGTTACTCAGGGGGAAGGGGAGAAAGAAGAACCAAAACAGACTGTTTACTCCCTTGACAATCCATCCCTTGGGTTGAGTGATGTCTTGACTCATACTAGTCCATTTTTGGAGTTGGGATTGACGCCAACATTGGTTCCATGCTCTTCAGATGTGAATGCTTTCATGGTTAGGCTTCAGGGGTTCTTGAGAGAAGACACTAATTCCTTGGGAGTGCAGTTGGTTATGATGGACACTTGGAGACGTGTTGTGTATTCTTTCTGGTGTGTTGGGAATCATTCTTGGTTGGGTATCCTTGTTTGGCATCCTCAGCATGGTATGACACAACTTATTGGGTATGGTTGGACGGATTCATGGAGGAATAAGGATCAAAATTTCAGAATTTGTGGCGCTGCTATCTTCCTTACCAGCCATCTGGTGGTCCCATTTGTACATCAACAAATGGATTGGAAAGAAATTTTAAGTGTGGATAGGAGAGATGAACAAATGGTTACTCTTGGGAGTAATCCTTGGCTTAGACAGGGACAGATTTTGAGACACGAGCTTGCTGATTTGGGACAGACCAGCCACCTTACATGGGGCGTTACTCTCGTTCAAGAGAGTTGGTTCATCATTTCTTTTCAAACTGGTGGGAGATATCAGTTGGAGATTTCTTGGGTGTGTTTTCCAGCCACTCACGAGATGATTGAGTGTGACAGGATGCTCTTTTCACATGCTCATACTTGGGGATTCCTATGTCACTGCTATTATTCCTTGTGTAGAGTGTATTGTATTTCGCTGATCCCAACCTTGAACAGCAGTGGTCATTGGTTCCTTCAAACCTTTCCTACTCTCCGGGTTCATTTTATGGAGGTTTGTGATGCAAATTCTAATAGTTTTCTCACAATATTGGTTCGGGACAGCAAACCCCCACATGCTTTGGTTTATCATCCGGAGGCTGTTGGAGTGGGAGCTATAAGAGTTTTCAGTAGTCCCCATGGTTGTATCAGAATAATTCAGATGAGGCATGGTAGATTCGTGTGGAGTTATGGGGATGAGTTGGTTGAGCTCTTGCACAGGATTGTTTTCCTCTTTGCAGGGAGATTTGGAGAAGTCACCTATGCAGTCGTGGCTTTGTCAAATACCATATGGAGATTTGCTGAGGAGTTTGATTTTGAGTTGGGTAGATTATTTTTCTTATTGCACAGGTTTATGATAGACCTTGGCATTGTTGGTATTGTGTAATGGGCTGGCCAAATCTGCTCTAATTTTTCTGTATTATTCCCTTTGGATTTTTACCAACAACTGATGTGTAAGCTGTTCATACGCTAATCTAATTTCTGATTGTTCATTTGGTTTGAAGAGAGCCCGTGAATACGCTGTCAAAGGTGATTTTCAATTCTGTACTTGCAATTTCCTTGATTGTTTTGGTGTTTGTTTGCATAAGACGTTTGCATACATGAAATATAAATACTGCTTATGGTATGTAAAGAGAATGAGATCTACGTTACAGCAGTTCAAGCAAACAGTGTTACAGCTACACATATTATCACTTCATTTGATTAGACCAAAGGTAAACCATGTGCAAGTGCTTTGTCCTTCTCACAGAACCTTCTTTAATTTATCAGGACCAGAATACTTAATCAGATTTCAATCTCATGTTACATTGTGACTCAACAAGCTTGATCAACACTAGATATAGTAATCACAAGACACTGAACTAACAAGAGAATGTGTGGACAACTTAGTTCATAGAATGCTCAGTCATGGGCGAATAACTTTGATTTCCAAAACTCTACAAAGGCCAATGTGGAACAGAAATTAAACAACGTCTGTGACAGCAGTTATAAAGTGATTTTCCTGAGATTAACAAGGGCAGAGATTTACATACAGCCTCTTTAAAAACTTCAACACACAGAGAAACAAAACTCCAGCACAAGCAAAGTGATTTGCAACATATAAAATACTCAGACCTGGAGAATCAGCTCGCCATTAGTCTGGGAGTGAATGAAAACGACCCGCGTGATACCCACAATGCAGGAACAACGACCAAAACTCATGAAAGCCAGTGGTTCCTCACTTACAGAGGTGCGCTGGAATAGAACCCTTGATTTTTCTTGCCTTCTGAACCTCAAATGGAAAACCACGAACCAGCTGGAAGGAGAGAGGAGACGTTTCTTCTTCCTCTTTTAAAAAAACGCGTTTTTCATTCAACTGCTCAGATTCCCCTCCTACGTGTCCAGATATGGTGGCAATTGAATGTAGAATGGGCGCATATACTCCCTCAACAAGGAACGCCTTCAGCTGAAAGAGCCAAACTTCAAAATACGCTTTCAAAAGGTAACAAAAAACTCGAATGGATGCAGGACGCGAAAACCAGCTGTAGCATTCATTTTCTCTTCATTCACCAACTGAAACTACTCCAGCTAGGGATGATATCACACATCCGAAACTGGCTATGGAGTCACAAACCCTAAGCCAAAGGCTCGATGCAGCTTGCCGTGAAGTTGTATTTCAAAAAGTGCCAATGCCTCTCTTAAGTTTTTCTTTTGTATTTCTCCAAAAGGCCCGAAAAACTCTTTTCATTTGATTTTCTCACATATTTCTTAAATTCGCCCTTTTGCACTAATTTAAAGTGACCTTTATAAAGTCTCCTTAAGCAAATAATTAATTGACTCATTTTTGTCCCCTTTACATAGTCACTTTATGAAAATAATTTAATTAATTATTTAATATCACATTATAAGAGTAGTTTTGAGCCCATGTGATAAATAAATAATTAAATAAAGGATTCCCTTTGACTTCGACACTTGCCCTTGGGAATTAGGAAGGCAAGGCGACACCCTGCTAGCTAGCAAGAAAGGGACATTACATTGACTACTCAAAGACTTTTGGGCATGCGATACTGCATGGTATTGACTTCAGTCCTTCCCGTCTCTTCAGCTTGAGTTCCATGGATGGCAACATTTTGGGATTACAGGAGAGCTTAGTACAGTTATGGCATGATGGTTTCACTTATGTGATCAGAGTGGTGCAGCATCGACATGGTGGGTTCTTCCTAAGATGGACATGGGACCTTGGGATTCTACTTGTTCTAGTGCGGATCAGTTTAAATTTTTCTGGAGTTGTGGAGGTATTGCTTGAGGGCAAGCAATATTGGGAAGGGCGGACTATAATGTCCCCATTTTTAGCACTACGCTTTCCAGTGACAATTAGCCTATTCCCAAATGCACGTAGGCCAATCAGATGCAGAATTAGGGTTTCTAGCTATTTGGAGGCTTCGGTTGTGGATTCAAGGGATTGCATGTTGGAGTTTTGCAGTTTGGTTTATGGATTCTTTCTAGGTTTTCAGAGAGTTTCGTAGTGGTATGACATGCATCTGCACCTGACAACCTTTTTCAGACTTACTATTTTTAGTAAGTTGCGACGGCTGCCCGATTTGTGCTCAAAATGCATTTGGAGTCACTATTTTTAGCAGTATGTTATTTATAGTAAGTGCTATTTTTAGTAGCTCAGTTTAGGGGTTTTCGGAGGGTTTCTATTTTTAGCAAGGCGGCATGATGTTGCTATCTTCAGTTGGTCACAGTTCCTCATTGGTCTTCAATTTCCTCAATTATGGGCTTTGGGCATATACGTACTATTTATAGCAGTGCTATTTTTAGTAAGTCGCCTTTAGGGAGTTGGTTCCAGGCCTGTGTTTCGCAGCAGCATTATTATTCAGTTTTCAGTTGGAGAGCCTAAGGTTACAGTTTAATTTTGTTCTTTCAACCACTTAAGTTATTTCATTATTGAATTGTAAAGTTAAATTATAACTTATATCATGGGAAAAGTGGTCATTGAAGAAAGGACCAAAGCGCCTAGTGAACAACTTTATGTTGTTTTAAAAAGTTAATTAAACATTATATCTCCTCTTAAGTTGGACAAACATGAGAAAGGGGATATAACTTTTTAAATGTTAAAATATCAAAATGAGAAGGGTGTACATTCTAGAGTGGAATTAAAAGTCATTTGAAGTTCCATTCACCCTAATGGTTTATAATATGAGTTTGGCTCTTATTTTGATTATCTAGACATTGACAACATACTGAAATGTTGTCGGATTGTCTTCCGGTTGCCTGGAGAACGTTGTGAGGACGAAAACCCTCCATCGTATGGGCTGGTTTCGGTGGTGAAATATCCACCCTAATCAGATATTGGTTTGTATTTGCAGTTAAGATCACAGGAGCTTCAGAGATTGATTTCCAAAGAAGAAAGATGGAAATCTTTCATTATTTTTTGATGGTTTTTTGGTGTGGATAGCATAGTATTCAGTTTTGGTGTGTTGGGTAATGATTTTGGTGTGTTTCGTTGTTTTTCCTGGGACAAAACCCATGTTTATGCTCACAGCTCTCAGATGAAGTGTTGAATCAAAAAGGGTATTTGAACAATAGAAGAGCCATCTCCTACCGATCGTTTCAAGCATAAGAACATAATTTTTGGATGAGTTTTGAATTTTCTAGAGCAAATTGATTTTCTCCAGGAGGGACACCCTCGCCAGGAGAAAACTCTGTTTCCTGACCAGCACATGTGGAGCAGGAATTTGTGAGCTGTGGCGCTGGAAAAGAGAGCCTTGGGCGATGGAAAAAGGGTAGATTCTTGAACGTCAGAGCTTATGTGGTTTTGGTGCTTCTTCAGGGCTTCTAGCTGCTGTAACAGGTTCAATACAAATCTGATTTTCTATTGTAATAATCTGATGATGAACAAAAAATGAATTCAAATGTTGTGGGTTTTCACATCTATTGAATGATTCTAGTTTCCAAGCATTTCTTTTTCATTGTTCTTTTACAGGGGTGTATCTTACAATAGACTCAAAAAGGACTACAATTTTTTGAAAAGTGCATTACATTTGGGGAAAAACCTAAATATGTAAAAATATTCAAATTTGGGTGCCATCAAAGTACTATTTTTGGCCCTAAAAGGAAACCACATCTATAAGGCTGAAACCATGTCCATCTACTCCAAATAGTCACTAAACTTGGTTATGATCTAGATCCATTTAGAGATCACATTCCCTGAAGGCTTTGGTCCCACAAAGCTTACTCTTATAGAAGAATTTATCCCTCCATCTCTAAAAATTTTATATCCATGTTTGTGGAACAAGATTCTCTCACATCTTTCTATATATTCTCCAAGGCGATGCCATGCGCTAACGTGCTCTAGGTAGAAGGTAGTAGTGCTCTATCACACATTGAAACCTATATCTTTCAAAAATGATTTTCCTTTGGTATCCTTCCCATGATCTTCACAATGGTGATTGTTGAAACTTTTCATGCTACAATCGCCTATGACACACAAAAGCATGCTACAATTGCCTAAGACACATAAAAACATGCTACAATGGTTGGCGTGAATTACAATTTACAAACCATGTCACAATATTTTCTATGATACCTCTTTACAACTAGTTGATTCTTACAACTAATTGGCATCCATGATTTTCCTTTCTACTAGAACATATTTTACAATTAAGTCATACAACATGATAGAATTTACAATCTTATTGAAATACTATTAGTCACACTACATGTTACACCCCGATTGTATAGCTACTATTGCATAGGGCAATTGATTGTAATGTTTGAATCATTGAGATGAATAAAACATGTTCTTGTTATCAAAATGAATGTGTTCTATTTAAATGATTGTCTCATTTGACTGATACTTCTATTGATGTAATTCTTGATTAATGTTGCATGCAAGTTATGCAATAATATTTATTCTAACTTTTGAGATGTTTTATGCATACTACCTTGTTGTGAGCATATGACTTTCGTTGTCGTGTCATGGTGTGCAGGTAAGAGGACCATTCCTCCAGGCAGAGGAGAAATATCAATTGAGGAGGAGCTTGGTCAGGTAAACAGTAACGAGTACCATTTGAGCATACACATACATCCCTTAGACTGAGTAAGCTAAGTCATTTTGTTGAGTTATGGGTAAGTCATCTGTAGGCTTGTATGTTGACATTAGGAGTCTTGTCTACTTTTGAATGCATGTATAAGTGATGCTTATCTATGTATCTGTTTATGATATTACATTACTGGTTAGGAGGTGGGCATGTATACGTGTATATAGTATATACACGTATCCATAGGTATATTCATGTCGATACAAACGTATTAGGGCAAATGGATATGCTCATACGAGTACATCGATATAATATACTTACGTATACGTGTACATAGAGGAAAATATACAAACGTATATACACGTATATATACCCACAACCAACCTGATATATATGGATATTAATAATATTATTTTAATATTGCCTTGGAATTTACATATACACGTATATACACATATACATAGATATGTATATTGAAAGTATGCTGACTGGCTCGCAATATACGTATTTATCAAATTAAATATGTAAATGTGTATATATTTATATATGTAAAAGTATATATATATATATATTTAATATTATATAAATATATATGTATATATATTATAGTTTTTACCAAAATATATATATGTATATATAAACATATTTAAATATAAATATATATATACATATATATTAAAGTAAAATAAAACTATAGTATAAATATATAATTATATAATTAAATATATATATATATGTTTATAATTTAAATTGTTTTGATTTAAAATAAGAGATCGATACATCTCATGGTAATGAAAGACTTTATTTTTAAATCAATGTTAAATATTTCTTGAGAACTATGGGAAACCGATTAAATCAAAGTGATGAAATATTAAGTCTTTTATTTTTAAATCGAACCTCTTTGGCAAATCACACCAAAGTGAAATATTTCTTTGGGAACTTTATGAAAACTTTGGAAAAGGAAATAAAATGAAATGAATGAAATTGCCATGAGAAGCAACGTGCACGATCTGGAGAACTCACGCCATGACCAGGTCAGAAGAAATCTTTTTAGCTGGGTATTTGGCAATCGAAATCGAACCCTGTAAATTGGCAACATGGATTGCAGGCGACCTTGACCATTTCTTTTGTGTTGATTCATCAAAATGAATTGCTGAATATCTACGCCAAAGGAGAGGGACGTCTGTAGGTGTCATGATTCTGAGTTTTACTTGTGCAATGTTGAATCATTCTTTGATTGCTGTCACAAAAAGAGGTCGACTCACCTCTAGAATCCGCCACATTTTATATTTGAATCATTCAAAACCTTGTCTAGCATTTTACATGCCATTAAAGGAGGAAAATGGTTGAGCAGGGGCTCTATATAAAGCCACCCTGCTCACTCTTTATCATCATTTTTCATAATCCGAGTTTATGCTTTTTCTGGAGAGCAATTCATATTTTCTAAAGAGCATTTTGTATCAATTTTGAGAGCAGAAATCACCATTGGCTGAGAGTCATTTTCTGTTTACTATCATCACATTTTCTGAGTTCACAGTGAGAAGCTGAGTTTACCCTTCAGTTGTATATCCTTAGTAAGAGTTCAATTTCTGAGGAGTTCGAGTCTGGTCTAAGAGTTGTTGGAGGTCTTTTGTTGGAGGCCTAAAGTGCTGCAAATACAATCAAGTCCATCATCATTGGGAAAGGCTTATACCAGGCATGGTGTTTCTTCTTTCATGTTCTAGAATGTATTTCTTGATATAAACTTGAAAGTGTAATTACTGAATGTGCATAGATAGGGAATTGCATTGAGTTCAATACTTCAGTTTGGATGAACAGAGAAGTAGTTCTATGTTGCACCTAGTAAGTAATTTTACTTTAAGGGAAGGTTATGCATGTTTTCTGAAGTGTATACCTGTTTGCATTAGTGTGTGAATTGCATTAAGGTTAGAGATGCATTAATGTGTAAATTGCACTATATGTATGATCTCCATATAAGGAGAGTATGTGAAAGTAGATACTAAATACTGGGACGGGGATGATAGCATTGAGTCAAGTACAATCCACAGCTTAAGTTAATAGATTAACTTAGTGAAGTTTGCGTAACTCCTAGGATATTGATTTCCAGAATAGGAGAGGACTATGAGTTTACTTGCTATGCTGTTTCATTTCTAGTAGGTTAGTATGATTGTAGGATGTCTGGGGTACGTAATATCCACTGAAGGACAAACCTATGCATAGAGTAAGGAAGCCTTAAGTCAAATCGGCCCTAAGTAGTGTTTATGATAGATGACCTTCATTCGAAATACTGAATGAGAATACTTTGGCCAAAGTAGTGAAATGTACGACTTCCACATAGATGTGAGTTAGTTGAGACTACACTGTTAGTTCATTGTGATTCGAGTACTAGTTCGAGATTGTGAAATAGCAAGGTTCTAGTTGTGTAGGACACAACACTATGCTCAGTTGGTAGTCGTTAAGGGATACCCTACCAATCTCTTCTTCGAAGGGAGGGCAATCTATCTAATGATAGGTGTGCGGGGGACTGCATTATAAGTTTGTGGTTGGCGGAAAAGCGCCCAAGTGATGTTTCTCCTCCACAGCAAGCGGCCGATGTACCAAGATTTGAAAGGACGGACTCCTAGACCTTCTTACTTCTATTTGTTCAAAAGTTCTCGAGCTATGTATGTAATTGTATTACTTTTGTATTCTGATTTATATTTGCAATGAAAATGGAATTCATGTGGAAATATATTGTAACTTGTATGCATTTATCAATGAAGAAAGGAAATTTTTTATTGTATTGCCTTTGTTACTTATTATCTTTATATGTTTGGGGTAAAATTGGAAAAAATTTAATTTACGCATGGGATAGGTCGTTACACTACAAAAACTGAAATCATATGATTCCTCAAAATTACATCACATGATATGCAATTTCTTTGTATTTCTTCACGAATGTGTTTGTATACTAAAAGATCCCAGAGCTATTGAAACTCTCTCATGAGATCATCTTACCTTGTCAATAGACCTGCCCGTTTATGGTTCCATCTTTCTTTTGTTGACAACATGTATTTTGACCAAGAATTGGAGAATCTAACCCCATTTTGTATAGCAATGTTGCCAAATGTTTACTACAAATTGACAACATTACTATTGCAATATAAATAGAATATAACAAAACATGCCAAGAGATTATAAAAGAAATCATTGACTGCTTCAATCAAGGTAGTGCTTGTACAAAATTGACGAACAAGGAGCATCTATCAAAATCAAACTACCTTTCCTTACTACAAGATGCACATACAAAGTGCCCAACAGTTGCCAAATAGAACACAACTATCGACAACTACTGACATCCAAATCTTAGCAACTACCCACAAGCCACCAAGTAATTAACATCAAGTTTGTTACAACTATAGTGCCAAAACATAACAAGATTATTTATATGAACTACATGTTTCTTATTTGTAAATTTTGTCCTCCCTCATATGAAGGTGATGATCTTTTAAGGGCTCTTCTTCGCTCTCTTGAGGTAAAATCTTGCTCTCCTCTACTACCTTTAATTGTCACTCATATTTTGTGACAACCTACAATCATGTTGAGGCTTCAAACCATCTTTAGTTTTACGAAAAGGAATGACACCATTACCTTGTGGGGATTGTTTTTTTAATTTAGTGGCTTGGGCTTCTTGTCTTTGCAAGTTTCTTTTACCCTTGTTTTGGAGCATTCTCCAACCTCTTGTATACAACCAAAATATGTGAAACCTACATATTTAAATCCTTCCTCAACCTCTATAGGATTAACCATACCTTGGTCATTCTTTCCAAACCCTTTTCCATCATAATCCATTTTACTTAACAACTCGAAACAAAATCCTTTAGTAAACTTTTCAAAACTACCAAAAGATTCTTGGTGGGAAAAATAGAATAAGGTGGTGTGACCATTGTGCATATGTCAATTTGAGTTTGTGATTCCTTTGTAGAGGATTCTTCTCTCCTTTTCAGTCTTATACCATTAACTTACAAGTTTTCCAACATTTCTATTTTATTGCTACTTTTCAACAATGCCTACGAGGAAGTCTCCATGGCTTGTCAACCAAATTTGGAATTCACCATTCTTGTCTAAAGCAATGCACATCCTCCCAAAGAACTTTACTCTTAGCCAACACCTGATCATGGTATGCTTGGGGATCCTTAAGCTTTTTCTTTAGTGGCTTTTTCATGGTTGTACCATGCAAAACCAACAATTCCTACAAAACCTTGTTAAATATTTATGATGAATAAGTGTATGTATTACTACTTATAGAATAATATTTACATGTATTCACAAAAAAAAGGTGGGCAGAAGAAGTCACACATAGAAGTCCAAATAGGGAAAAAACTAGGAGCAAAATACAACAAAAAGCCACTACACAACAAGAGCTAAAACACTAGTAGGAGGAGGGGTTTCCAATATCCAATTTACCCATACATCAATAGGGTCGAGAGTATCCATGGGAGGCTCACAACCATCCTTACCATCCTCATCTTTTTTATCTTCATTAGGAGGCTAAGTGTCACGAACAAGAGATATAGCACGAGCAAGGCGAGAGAATTTTCCTAAGTTTGGCCGACCACCAAACCCATGGTCAAGAGCTTGGGGAGAAGCAAAGTAGTGGCAAGTGAGCTGAGACAATCCTCTCTAAGACAGGTCCTTGGCTCTTCTCACAGGAGATTGAGAAGCATGAGAATGTGTGTCCCATTCACCATGAGCAAATTTGCTACATCCCTGACAACACCCACAACAGTGCACGAGGCATTGCCCCAATGTTCCAAGAGCACCTAAAGATGTGCAACCTTGTTGGCTTGCACCTGGATCTGCATAAGCAAATTAGAACAAATCATTGCCTTAGTGTAAAGCAAGAAATTAGTATCAACTGAATATCAAAAAAAAAAATCAAAATTCTTGTCCTTCACTATGCTAAAAGAATTTCAACCTTGAAAGCATGCCAAATCTATCTAGAGGGGATTCTAGGCCAATCCCCTAACAAAACCATATGCTGCAAGAATAGCTCAAGTCAAAAGGGTCTAAAAAAATCATGAATCCAAGTCCATGCAGCATGTGCTCTAGGACAAAACCAGAAAAGTTGCTTGAGAGTTTCCTGATGACCACAAAATGGGCATCAAGGATCCATATGAGTTAATCTAGAACCAACTAGAAGACCTTGGAAAAGAATACACCAGGAAAAATGTGCTAGCTTCGGCTCTAAAATGGCCAACCAAACAGTTTGAAACCTGCATTGCCAAGCACTCAAAGAGGATTGCAACAACCAGCTTTGGTTTAAAATAGGCACCATAGACAAATGCAAAGAGAGCCAAGAATAGCCCTTGCAAGGCTTGTAATTGCAAAATGGTATGTCAGGATACCATTTCCAATCTTTTCACCATGGCTTGAAACAACAAACCCCAATCTTGTGAATTATATCTAGTGGCCATAGTGAATAATGACCTAGAAGGTTTTGAGGCACTAGTTGGACAATCAAAACTTATCTTTTGCTTTAGGCCAAGTAAGAAATCCCTAGTCCTTCTGGAAAAATGCTCTAAAAGGGTCTTAAATCTCCTCTTGAAAAAACTCCAAACATGGTCCCATGGAGTCCTAGCTAGAGGACGATCTTGATAAGAGATAATAGGAGACTACCATGTAGATTATTGATTAATAGAAAGCCTTGTGAGAAATTCATTTCCATTCCAAACCGTCTAGGGTTTAATGGCTTCTCGGGTTCTCCAAATGCTTCCCATCACAAAAGTACCCTAAATCAAAACAGGCTCCATCACGATAATAAGGGTGTGAAGGCCAATCCCCTTCCAAGTTGGCCTCCCATAGGGAACACCTATAGAGATACAGGGACATACCAAGATTTTCTAAGCCTCATTGCCTTCAAGATCTTGGATAATCCATTTGGCACAAAGGGCTAATCCTTGTCATTGAGTAGAAATCAAATCCAACATTCCATACCTTCCTAAATTGCAATAATATTGTCCAAATTAACCTAAACTTGATGAAGCTAGTTTATTCAAGATGCACATTTTATGAAAGGAGATGGCACAATTTCAAAGCAAGATTATTGGTGATGATCTTGTAGGAGACATTGAGTAGAGTAATCAATCTCCAATTGCAGATACCCTTTGGATCTTCGAACTTAGGTATGAACTTAGTATTTCCTTTATTTTTATAATTTTTCCTAAGGAATTAGAGTGAAAGGCTTCAAGGTAAACTTTATGAAGACCCTTTCCAATCAACTCCCAAAGGGAATCCACTACATTCAAGAACTTTGTCATCGGCCATTGAAAATACAACTTCACAAAGATCAGCAAGAGTGAGCAACTGATCACAAAAGATTCATTGAGAATGAGAAAGCCTACAAGGGACAATGGTGAGGGATTATTGCAAAGCATGACCTCATTCAAGAGAATTCTCTTGAGCTTTAAAAAAATGTTGATAATGATGAACAAAAGCCTAAAGAATATCAAGAGCTAATGATCGTCTTTTATTTTTTTAATGGCCTGGGAAGTGTCCAAGAACAAAGGGATTGCAAAAATTCTTTAAAGGCTTGGTCTCCCATTTTGAGCCAGTGGGAACAAGCTTTAATCTAAGCACCTTTGACTATATGACTATCAAAAAATTGTTTCTATTGATGATGCTCGGCCACACGCAACTACAAAGCAAGAGCAAAGAGATGAGCTTCCAACACAACGATGGCTTGGCAAAGCTCCAAGGTGATGGCCTCGTATGAGTGGTGGCAAATCCATGCCAACTGGCAACCATAAATTCAAAGGAAACTAGATGTGCATTTGATAGCACTATTCCACCATTCAATCCAACTTGTTTGCTAAGTGAGCCAAGGCTCAAGGGTCCAAAAACGTCAAATGTGGGCCAACATGGGTTGATAAGTTGACAAGGATGTGTTGAGAAAAACAATGTCTTACTAACCTTGGGTTTAGCAAGTTATCAACTTGTCATTCAATGCAAAACCAAATGGAAGAATGATCAAAAAGGACAACATCCAACAAAGGCTCCACCGCAAGGGAAATATAGCTAGCAAATGAAAAGAAAGATTACATTGCAATCATCGCACAATCAAGCCAATTGTACACTTTGTCAAACCCAACCCAAAAATTGCTCCACATATACCAATGGCAGTGATTATGGCAACAACCCATGTTGGGATCAAAAAGTCCTAATTTATTGTGCATGAAATACCAAGCTTCCCTTTTTCCAACTCTCTAACACAATCTTTATCGCATGCCATCTCCACCATATTAAAATCTCCACACAAAACCCAAGTGGTAACAGGGATTGAATCAAAAAGTTCAGAACTAGAGGGAAGATCATTCAACAACATCATTAGAGGCATAAACATTAAAAACTCCAAAGGAATTATTATCAATGTTGAAAAGTGCCCATAACACTCTATTAGTGGAGTCACAACCATGACCAATTAAATTGTTGCTACCACCTAGGAGAGAGAAAAGTGACAACTCCTCCACGACCTACATCGTGATTGCTACATAAAATAAACTAGCTGGCCAAATAACACAGCAAGCAACAAAAGGAAAAAAACACATAATTTTAACTTCTTGCAAACATAGAACATCCAAACTTGAAAACCACTATTGAGTAACTCTCACAGAGTACTTCCTAGGGAGGTCCACAAGACCTTGATCATTCCAAGAAATAAAATTCATGGACGGGAATCAAGAAGCATATCATCACCACCAACCCATCAAAAGTGAAATAGCGATTCTACAATTCTCAAGAAAAATTGCCCAACTAAAAAACAAGGGATATTCAACCTTCTTTTCTCTAGGACATATTCTCTCTCTTCCAAACGCCCAAGTGTAATACAAGAACAACACGGACCCATTGGGGGGAAGAAGTAGGCAGACGAATAAGATTGTCCAATTAAGATGATAAAACCAAAGCCGATTGAGGCATTCTCACAAACTTAGGCCTATTCACCTCACTAGATGACTCTCCATTAGAGAAAACCACCGCTTTCTCCTTGTCTTGAGCTTTTGAAATTGTGCCAAGTGGCAACTTAATAGCTTGATTACCAATGTTTCCTGGAGTCTTAGCATGAGCTCCACTATTGCTAGGGTTTCAATTATTTATAAGATTCCTAACTATGGTCCACCCTTCCTTTTTAGGAAGAGGAGCCTTAGAAGGCCGATAAGTGGGCTTGCTACATGGTGAGACCATGGGACAATCCATGATCTCGTGATTGGAGGATTGACATCTAATGCAAGTGTTTGGCAAATTAAGATGGACTCATTGGATATGACGCATTTGACCAATCTAAATGTTCATAGATTATTTTAAATCTTTAGAGAGGTCAACCTTGACAAAAACTTGCTTTTGAGGAAGAGAGGAGAAGAAATTGTTCAAATCAACACAAAGAACTTTTCCAAGCGAACCAACAATAGTGGTCAAGAAATTCTAGCATGGCAAAAGCAAACCCAAGAATTCCACCCAAACAAGGACACAAAGAGCCCTTTCTTTAGAGACAACAAAGTCTTGAGTCTAGGATTGTAAAACCAAAAAAGGAAGCACAAACAAACCAAGGTACATGTTTAAGAATGGCATCTACATGACTAGCTTCAACAAAGTGAAACAAGAAAAACCCCTGAGTGAGATTTGGACAGCCTCAAAGCAGACTCAATGTGGGGCCCAAGTCTCGTTGATGCAATCTTTAAGCATGCTTTTAGAGGGAACCCTCCCAACAAAGTATCATATTAAGTAAAATGTTCTAGGCTTCTAGCCATTTATAGGCACTATCAAATTCTAGGATGGGCAACACCACATCCAGGGGGGATTTAGAGTTCATACCTTGGGGATGAACTTCCTGGGACACTTGTTTGGCGGAGCCATCCTCAAGAGCCATCAAACTATCAACATCAACCAAAACGGTTGGGTTGATAAAGTTTGAGGCCACTAAGAAGGATAAGGGAATGCCACAAGTGTGGCAAACTAAAGTGCCCCACGATTAATGCAAAGGAGTGATGAATTTTCTTGTGAAAAGACACAGTATGACATCACAAAAACCAAGACAACACAAGGCTAAGACCAAAACCCTAGCAGAGCCCATCTTGCTTAAGATTTGATAAAAATATGGTCATGCACACAAATCTGCTATGCATCACCATAAACTACTACGAACCTCAAGGAACTTCTTGTTTTAATACCAATTGATTTGTAATTGACTGCAAAACTATGCTTGTGTAAATTAGTGATCAAACAATTTTTAACCATACTATGCTACTTGAATCTCAATTCAAATGACAATGGAATTCTTCACAAAGTAGTGTTACAATATGCAATCTAATTGGAAAGATAGCTAGATATAGGCATCAGTATAGATAGAGACAGTGTTTTTGAGGAAAAATAGTTAGAAGTCACAATTGCACATCTCTAAACATTTCCTTCAAATGAAAACAATTACAAGTGTGAGAAACTCACTCCATGCACACACTCTATGTGATTGTGCTTGTAGATTGCTCTCAATCCTCCAATTGATGGTGAATCCACTATGAAATAACCCCAACCATAACTTTTGCATACGGACTTGAATCAGAGTGCTGTTTTTTCTAAGTGCATAACTTTTCAAGAGGAACCTAAAAGTGTAAAAATGTTCAAATTTTGGTGCCACCAAAGTACTATTTTTGGTCTTGAAATACAACCACATCTACGAAGCCAAAACCGTGTCCATCCACTCCAAACAAACACTGAACTTGAACAAATAAACTTGGTGATGAACTAGATCTATTCACAAATCAGTGCTTGAAACCTACACAGAGGGAATATGGACTTGGGCTAAAGCTTCAAATCATCACAAATTTTGCAGAACTTACATAGATTAAACCCTAACACAGGTTATAGCTTCAGTATGACTTTAGATTTGGCACAAACTGCACAAAGGAAACTCTAACTCATATCAGCATCTTCAATTTTGCATACAATTCATAGAGAAAAGCCTGATTCATTTTTTAATTTCAGTATAACCTTACGTTTTGCAAAAGGCCATGGAATCTTTTAACAAAGCTCCTTGCTACATTCTCTTGTGATGGTGCAGGTAGAAAAGGTACAAAATGCCAAAAGGCAACACACTCGAAGCAGGACAAGGTATTTCTTTTTTTAAAGGTACTCCTAAAAATCTATTGCTTCTCTCGTGGGTCTAGAAGTGGTAGCTACTAGGTCTAGGGATGCAGATTTTTTATGAATAAGGGCTCGCAGACTAAAACCAAGGAGATGTTAAAACCACTCAAATACTTTTAAGTTGTCGCCAGTTTTAGTTTTGGGGGAGTAAGCATTGGAAGGAGAAGATTACTCTAAAAATCGTTTGATACGTAGTTTCAATTGTTTGTGGCTCAGTGTCCTTCAAATGCACAAATGGATGTCAATTAGTTGGAGGCTACATATGGAGAGCCATCTAGAAATTTACCCATTTGCATAAGGCTTTATTATTGTAGTGTTTGAATCCTCCAAGGATAGAGACTTTAATCTTAATGATCAGGTTTAGATCTGGGGGAAGCATTCACTCCTCATGAAGCCATGGTTTCCAGATTTCAACCCTTTGGCAGAATCTGTCAAAGTCGTGTCAATTTGGGTTAGGTTCCCAAACCTCTATCTCCAGTTTTGGATTGATTCTTGCTTGATGGTAATTGAAAGCTCCCTAGGAAGATTTCCATCAATAGATATGGCAACTTCTACTTTCTCCCATACTACCTTTGCCTTCATTCAGTTTGAGCTAGATTTTTTGAAAGACCGCCCAGCATATATTGTGCTCAAAGTGGCATATCGCTTGAGGAAGCAGCTCATGGATTATGAAGGTCTTGCTTTCTGTTGTTGCACTTGCAGGTGCTATCAAATGGACCATGTTGCCGTAGACTGTTCTAGCCTCACAGAAATTTGCTAGTCAAGCATCTTGGTGGAGAGATGCTCTTCCCCACCATTTTACAGTCCTAGATTCTTTGAAGGAATCTACATATATTCAAAGCCCTCTCAGGTAGCTACTGCTATTACAGAGCCCTCTTTTGGGGCTCCTCAAAATCCTTCTTTGTCTTCAGAGATGTTAACTGAGAAAGCTCCTTTGGTGGATGAAGTTATTCCCACATCCCCTTCAGCTCACACTGTGGAGGCTCCTTTAATCATTGTCTTCTAAGAAATTAAATGAGGAGGCTCCTTTGCTGGAAGAATTTTCTCCTCCATACCCTCCAGCAAAAGAGGGCTCCTTAAAATCCTTCTTTGTCTTCTGAGATGTTAAATGAGAAGGCTCCTTTAGTGGATGAATTTATTCCCACATCCCCTTCAACTCATGCTGCGGAGGCTCTTTTAATTCTTTTATTGTCTTCTAAGAAATTCAATGAGGTGGCTCCTTTGCTGGATGAATTTTCTCCTCCATCCCCTCCAGCTCATGCTGTGGAGACTGCAATTCAGCCTCAAATGTTTCTTTGGCGCAGCAGCAGAATCTTACATTGTGGGATCGACCAGATTTGTATCCTTTAGCAGGGGTGGATAGGACTTTGGTTTCCAATCAGAAGTCTGACAAAAATTAGAATATTTAATTCTTATATGCTTTAGATCTAGTGGTAAAAAGTCGAAAGGCTTACTGTGATAGTTCTTATCCAGCATCATGTAGTGTCTAAAATTTCAAGAAAAAGGGCCCCAATAGAATGCTCACTGATTAATCAAAAGGAAAAATTAAGTTTTGCAAAAGTGAAATGAATATGTCCTGTCTCTGGTAATATCCAGGATTGTCTTTTACTATGCTAAAAATACAAGAAGAAACCTGGCTAAGAAGTTGGATCAGAACCTCAGAATGATGTTTCAAATTTGCAAAACTTACACATAAGTCCTCACTTAGTCCAGAACTTCAACATGACCATAAGTTTACAAAACTTACACAGAGAAAACCCTACCTTAGATCATAACTTCAACTTGACCTTAAGTTTTGCAAAACCCACACATAATGGATCCTGACTCGGGTTATAACTTCAATATTACCTTAAATCTTGCAAAAATATACTGCTGTGAAAACCCCAATTTATATCAGAACTCAAATACAAGCTTAAATTTTGCTAAGATTATGCACACGAAATCCTAACTCGGATCAATATAACCTTAAATGTGGCAAAAAATTAATAGAGAACCCTTGACTGTGATCACAACTTTAATTAGTAAACTAATTACCATGAATTCTGCAAAACTACACGGGAAAATTCAAAATTGTCAATTTGATTAGAACTTTAATATAAAACTTACAATGAGGAAAACCTTACTTAGGGCACAACTTCATTTGATTTAAACTTGCCACAAATTACAGAAAAATCCTTGTCTAAGATTGGAGCTTCTCCAAAATTCTGCAAATTTACAGAGAATAAACCTTGACTTAAGTCAAAAACTGCACTTTGAATTTCAATCTTGTATTGATCATGAATGGAACCATGATATTAAAGATTGATATGACAGTAGATTTTGCAAAAAATACACCAAAAAAAAAACCATTACTTCAGTCAGAATTTCACCATGATCTTAAATTTTGCAAGATTTACATAGTGAAAACCCTGGCTTAGGTTAGAGCTTCAATATGACCTTAAATACTGCATAACAATATACAGCAGAAGCCCTAATTTAGCTCAAAAGATCAATATGATCTGAAAAGTTTAAGAAACGTTGATTCCGATCCCAGTGGACATCCAGTGGACAACATTCTATTTTGTTAGACTTCATGTGTAATGTGCAGAAGAAAATAACAAAAAAGAATCCAGAAATAGAAATATAATTCGGAACTGAGACTAGGTAAGGTATGGAACTGTCAAAGAATTTTATTAGTCCCCATGTTCAGTACATGATACTCTCTCAGCAGATATGTATGGCTTAAGACTATCTATCTTGCATCCTTCCTTCTCTATATTTTGTATACACATGAAAAACAATGCTGCAGGACAAAAAGAACCTGGAACCATTATGGAAAATGAAACTGGTGTGCATCTAAATGTAACTCATTGCCTTTCCTCGGTTATGATCGTGTTGGGTCCTGATGTAAATGGCACAGCCAGGCCCGCCCCACAAAGAAAGAGAACAGAGAAAATGAAACTGCTATGCATCTATTAGTAACTCATTCTCTTCCCTCATTTATGATCGTGTTGGGTCCTGAGAAGTTGAAAACAGATGCTCAAAGAGAACAAAGGAAGAGAACAGAGGTTACACCACAGCAAACTAGTACTGCCAACTATCACATGCCGCTGGAATTGATTGGGTAGTACAGGTGGAGAACTGAGTAGGCCCTGACTGAGTAATAAATTAGTCTTGTGATAATGCAGACCTTACAACTGAGTTTGGAATTGATGGAGCGGTGTAGGTGGAGAACTGGATAGACCCTGACTGAGAAATACATTTGTCTTCTGATAACGCAAGGTATAGAACTTGATTAGGCACTACCAGCAACCATACTTCTTAAGCCGCAATTTGGCTCAAACTTACAATGACAAAACCTTAACTTAGACAACAAGTTAATTTCATCTTATATTATGGAAACCTTGACTTCTACAGTGTTTCAATATAAGCTTACATTTTTATTTTTATTTTTTCTTGGTAGGTATATCTTAAAGTTACAAATGCGCCCTTTTTATACATTCCCAAGGGTTGCGTAACGGGCAATCGAACTAGGATCTTGCTTATACAAGCGACACTACAATCCAACTGCAGAAACACCAGAAAATTTTAGAACGAATACTTACACACGAATACATTGGCCAAAGCCCTTATGGATTTAATCTTTTTATGTTATCCCGAAAAGATTTGGCGAACCTTAAATTTCGCAAAATTTACATCTATTTAGCATGACTCGGATAAACTGCGATTCTAACTTAAATCTAGCCAAGAACTCAGAGAGTAAACCCTTGCTTAGATCACAGCATCATATTGTACATAAATTACACAGAAGAAACCCTGACGTAGGTGAAAAACACTACGCAGTTTAATAATGAGAAA
The DNA here is from genome assembly GCA_007258455.2 of Sequoia sempervirens. Taxonomy (NCBI): domain Eukaryota; kingdom Viridiplantae; phylum Streptophyta; class Pinopsida; order Cupressales; family Cupressaceae; genus Sequoia; species Sequoia sempervirens. The sequence goes on from VDFB02048934.1 coordinate 32,958, forward strand.
AAAACACTACGCCAATTAAGCCAGAAACACAGGAACACTACTGCAAACTGTGATATATTATGTCTCTAAAAGAATTAATTTTGTAAATTCTTAACTTTTTGTCGTGGTTGTTGCTTGATATGAGCAATGAGCGTTTTAATCTTTGAGATAGCGTGAGGCTTCTGAGGAGGACATTTAACCAATGCAGTCTGTAAAAACTTCATACCTAAATCAAAATTCCCCCGCGCAATAGCCGCGCAAGCTGATCTGTAAGCTCGGTCTGCCTCCTCTGCATTGTGAGTGTAGAGAACTCCTTCCAGACAGAGGGAAGCCTGTGCGTACTCTACAGCCGTGATTGCCTTCTCGATTTCCTCCATAACTGCATCGCATGATTTTGACTTCGCTTGATTCAGAATTGTTGGGTCAAATCTTGGCTTTGCCTTAGGCTTCCCTGATGCGGCCATTCTATATTATTGTTCGTGCCAGGAGTATTTGTGTTCTTCAGGATTTGAAGTCACAAGGAATTTTGAATTTCCATGATCGCGTTTAAATTAGAGAACAAAGCCCTTTCACTTAATATAAATGTGATTTTCACAACGTCCACGAGACCAGAACTACGTACCTATCTGGAATACATTTTACTTGTGTTGACGAGACCAGAACTACCTATCTGGAATAGATTTTACTTGTGTTCGCGTTACGTTGTCCTCCGCGTACGTCGGAAATGAAATATTTTAATAACGTTCAGAGGCCACAGCAGCCTATGGGACCCAGGAACAATACGAGACCGTCATCGAAAAGAGAAGACCTTCAATAGTCTAGATTTTTGATCGAGGTCAACTCTACAACAGTGAAGAAAGCCATCTAGAATGTATCAAATCCGTGCTTCAAATGCCAGTTGTTCTTTTTAAACTTGTTCTCATATTAACCCCAGACTACATAAGTATTTTGTTTTGGTTAAATTTGATGGTTGTATCACTATACTTGCTCTCGTTTGTAATAGTGTGATTTTGATTGCCTTTTAGGACACATTGGTGCCAATTTCTATATTTATTATTATTATTTTAATTTCATTATTTTTTTACAATTAAAAAAAACTTGTTTTCGGTTTAGAATGTGATCTTTATGTCATTGTCATTGTTTTTTAATTATAAAAATTATTTTATTATTATATTAATGGATACTTGAAGAGATATATTATAGTAGTATAAGATGAGATTGTTATATTGTATATATTAAAATTAAAATATAATAGAACATATATTTGTTATGTAGAGAGGACTATCATATCATGATTGATTATGGATATGAAAACTAAAATAAAACTGGCAATCGCATCTTGGTGTGCAATGGGTACGTCGAAGATGTGTGGAAGGTAAATTAGGGAAAAAAATTATCTATTTTTTGCATGCATTTGTGCAATATACATGAGGTCAATTGGTAGTCCATTTAGAAAATGATGTTGTTTGTGCAACAAAGGTCTCAAATTTCAATGGAAAAGTGACAACTTCAAATGAATTATGCATCCACTTACAAGGATCTACACACAACTAAAACAAAATCTCTAAATCAGGTAGACAATTAAACTCCATTACCAATAGGCTCATGTTATGCTTCAAATAGGGAGAGAGGGATAGGGGGGGGGAGATGGGGATGGAAAGAGGGAGAGATATAGGGAGAAGAGCAAGAGAGAGACAGAGGAGTAAGGAGATAGAGATAGAGATGGAAATGGAAATGGAGATGGAGATGGAGGAGAGGGATATGGAGAGGAGAGGGAGATAAATAGAGAGAGAGAGAGAGAGGATAGAAGGATAGATAGATATGGAAGATGTAAATATATAGAGATGTAGAGAAAGGGAGAGAGAGGGAGAGATAGAAAGACAGAGACATAGGGAGTGATATATAAGAGGTAGAGATGGAAAGATATAGGGGTAGAGAGACATGGAGAGATAATAAGATAGAGATAGAGGGAGTGATCAAATGAGAAATATGGAGAGATAGAAATAAAGAGGTAAAGAGATAGATATAGAGATAGAGTTAGAGATAGGGAGGGAGAAAAAGGAGTGTCTGTATGCATAAGAGAGAGAGAGAGGGCGATAGTTATGTATATAGAGAGAGAGAGGGAGGGAGAGGAAGGAGAAAAATAGAAGAGATAGGAGAGAGGAGAAGTATAAAGATATAGAAAGAGGGAGTGATAGGGAGAGGGGGCAAGAGATAGAGATAGAAAGAGGGAGAGATAGGGATAGAAAGGAGAGATGGAGAGATAGATACAACTTTGCAAAGATAGAGGGGTGAGATACAAAGAGTCAAAGACAAAGACAGATAGATAAATATACAAAACCTAAGAGATGGAAGGAGAGACAAAGAGGGAGAGGGATAAATAGAGACAAAAAGAGGGAGACAATGAAAGATATATATATATATAGGAGATATATAGAGAGAGAGAGATATAGGAAGATAAAGAGAGAGATATCTTTATATCTCTATCTCCCTCTCTATCTCTATGTTTCTCATTATCTCTTATCTCTCTCTTCCTCTCTCTATCCTATTTCTATCTATATATGTCTTCCCTTCTCTCTACCTCTATCTATGTTTCTTTATTTTCCTCTCTATCACTTTCCTCTCCCTCTCTCTCTCCCTTACTCTCTTTTGTTATCCTTATTTATCTCTCCCCTCTCTCCTCCTTTCCCTCTTTATCTCTCTACCTCTCTCTATATATTTTTTGTCTCTTATTTCTCTATATTTCTCTATCTCTCTATATCCCTCTCTATGTGACTATATCTATCAATGTCTCTCCTCTTCTCTCTTTTCCTCTTGCTCTTTCTTTATCGCTCTTCCAATCTCTTTCTATTTGTCTCTCTCTCTTTATTCCTCTATATGTCTACCTCTATCTCCATATGTCTTTGTCTCCCTCTCTATCTCTCTATTTCTCTTTCTCTCTATCTCTATTTTTTTTCTCTCTTCTCTCATTTTGTATCTCCCTCTCCCTCTCTCTATCCCTCCATTTATATCTTTGTTTCTCTCTATCTAACTCTCTTTATCTCTATCTTTGTCTATATGAATCTCTCCTCCTTTGTCGCATTTGCTCCCCCTCTCTTTCTCTCTTCTTTTCTTTCTATTTTTTCTCTATTTGCCTCTATATCTCATCTCCATCTCCCTCTCCCTTCTCTCTTTCTCTCTCTATCTATTTTCCTCCTTAAATGTGCAATGGGTACACTAAAGAGGTTATAAAGGTGAATTATCATATCCTTATTCAAATGACAAGCTACCCTAAGCATAAATCCCTAGGGACATGTGTTATCCTTGGATTGTTGGCATTAAATGACTAATCAAAAGTTATCTTCTCTCTAGCACACATTTTATAACTTTTAATTTAGATTTTAAGTTTGAAATTCATTTTATTATACAAATTAAAATTAAAATTTGAAATAGAATTATTATATAATAATTAAACTTTTTTTTTTATTTCGTAAGAGATAATTGTATTGATCTAGAAGAATTTACATTCGTCTGCTCAACAGGAATCCAACCATATGAAATACTGACACCAAAATTTCTTCTACCCCCTAAACAAACCCTACCTTACCATTTAATATAACCACTAACCAGTAAAAAGCTACCCTAACTTGCCACAACCGATACTGACAGACACTTTCAAAAAACTGACACTATCCTACCCTAGCTTGCCACCACCATTGTTGTCAAAAAAATTTATAGATATTTACAAAAATTGACATTATGCCAAGCCCGCGATAACCAGAGAGACCCACACTGGACTATTACAAGAACTTTAACATAGTGCAATTTTAACAGAGACCCAACCAGACACCCTCATAGGAGGAAACAAGGGACACCCAACGCTTATAGAAAGCCATTGGCTTTGGAAAAAGCATCAAATTCTCGGACCCATTCAAAATCACTGACAGCCTCCATTTGAAACACCTTCTTCAGAAAATTCACTGCAACCGCCACAATCATCAAGTGCTTCACTAATGCCAGTCCCTTTAAATCTAGGAGGAGTGGGTAATATTTAATGACCTTTCCCAGAACTTTTAGCAAGTCTAGGTCGTGTGGGTGCGAAATGCCTGAGCCAGGTATCGCTACCTTGGGGACCTCCTCCAAACCACCCAACAATTCTTTCTTGAACTTGCAAACCAGTGTCCTTGCCTTTTTCTTGGTTGTGTCATTATCCATAACAGACACCAAGAATCTCAAAACGATCTGTGTATTTATCCTGAAGGTCTCCTTGTACACCAAATGCCCTTTTCCAAGCACCATTTTCACGACCACCATAGTCAAAGGGTCGATGTTAAGCAGAATACGCTTGAGGCGTTGAAATGTAACCTCACGAAATGCATTCTACCAATCCTTGCAATCTAGGGATATTAGAGTGTCTACTCCAAAATACATTAATGTATCCACAAACATTTCCATAATGAATTTCAAGCATTCTACCATCATTACAACCACTTCAAAGTGTTTCGCCAATGAAAGAACACAAGAGAAGATTGAATTTCTTCAGCCTTGCCACCTTTAAAAATAGAATGGTAAAGAGCCTCACATACCACCTTCTTTATTATGTTGTACACAATCTGCATGTCACCCTAGAAATTCGTCAGAACACTAGTTACTACTGCCATTTAGATGAATGAGTATATGGAGAAATGAGGTGAGTTAGTTGTGAAAAGACCTATGAATCCCAAGCAAATCTTTCACAAGTACACACACATAAAGTTTAATAATAATGTCTAATACAATACGGTACAGTCCATCATTTTTGCGAGAAACTTAACCAATCTGCAAACGTGGTCGCCAATTCACCTGCCACCTCACGTCCATTCACTCCAAGATGAACTTTCCACACTTTGTGTGGAAATTCGCCCGCCCAGCCTTCCATTGTCTTGAGTGTATCGTGTTTATGCTGGAATAAGGATCTCTTTGAGATTGATGTCATATTTTTGTTGATTTGAGAGCTCGTTTGTCCCCTTATTGTCTTCCCCTCAGGGTATGGTTGATAGCCACCAACTTGAATCCCTCAATAAGCTCTAGGGCCACTTCTAGTTTGGCACCCAATTTCTAGTGAGAGAAGTGCTTGGTCCTTAAAGCGTTGATGACAAGGGAGGAATCTCCCTCTGTCACCAATTTTTTATTCTCATTTCCCAACACAGTCGCAATCCCAAAATCAGATCCTACATTTCTGCAACGTTACTTGTGCCAATTGAGAGGGGGAAACCAGTCTACTCACCCTTTTGGATTGTCAATCTATGGCAATGCACCCTGCCCTAGAAAAACTTAGGTTTCCACGAGAAGCCCCATCAAAATTCACCTTGAACCATCTGCCCTCCGAGAGGTTCCAAACCACACTCCTTCTTTTAAGTTGTGTTGAGGTGCCTCCATCCCCGTGCTATGGAGGAACCGAGAGACCATGCCAATTCTTTTTCATCTGTGCATCCCATTTAGTAAAGATGACTTTGCCACCTTGATGCTCTGTTACCCGTGCATTGACGATTTCCATTATGCAAGCCTCTAATTTGTTTAGTAAAGATTGACGAGGCATCGTCTTCTCCTGGAAGATGCATTGATTCCTCTCCTTCCATAATTCCCATATTACCAGTGATGGGATTGTGACCCATACACCTTTGAAAATCGCTTCTTGTGAAGCTTTTGCCACCCCTTTAGCAGGCCTAGAAGGTTGTCTAGCAAGGTCGTCTACCAATGAAGCTTCGCGCACAGCCAGTGTAACATACTACAACTAACAACTAATATAAATGCAACATTAAATTCAAATATAAACTTGCATTAACTGAAAAAGCATGAATAAACTAATACAAAGTAGCATCATATTTTTTTTTAAAAGAAAGAACATGATCTTTAAGTTGATTCGGTTTGAGATGCACAAAGGATAATTGAAAGGAAACTATTAAAGTAAGTAGTCATTTCAAAGATACAAGGAGTTTTGAGATTACAATATTCCTTAAAATTTGTTTAATCCATCTAGAACTTTAGCCATCCTGTACTGTTGAAACTGAGGAGGAGGAAAAATATCATCAAGGCACTTTTTCACCCATCCACAGACTGACTAGTCCCTCGTGCCATTTCCTACTAGAAGGCCCAACCCTTCACAAAGAAGTAATGGAAAAGATTCTAATGCCATCTAAGATTGGTGTTTGACCCTACACAATCCCTAGTCAGTCATACACTGTAGGTAACTCCTAACTAGTATGACCTCTGACTGGGGTGCATATCCGAAGCAAGGAAACTAACTAACACTATCAAGTCGTAGCATCACCTTGGCCAAGGTTTATAATTGAGCGCAACACGACAAGGTCATGTGGTCAAGCTTATCACCCTACTCGGCAAGAAATCATATAATACAATTTTAACCTTCATGTCTATCTCTTATGCTACTACATACTGACTCGTGAGGGTATCAGATGATACTTACAAGTGTATCAAAAAAAAATCACAAAAAAATCTTAGCACATTCTCCAAAATACTCTCAGATTAAAGTCACCAAGTTATGGGTATTCTGATTAAATGTTGGTCCAATTATATGTATGGTATTTCTTTGTGATCTAGAGGCAAATAGCTCAAATTTACAATTTCAAATATCAGCAGTGCATTTTTAAATGGATATCATTTATTAGAGTCAAAATTTACATAGATTTATTTCATGTTCTTCCAAAAGGGTATCATAACAAGAATTCTATTTATGGTAGGAATCGATCCCTATAGGCGGGGAAACTACTTTTTTGCACTCAGCAGAGCCTACTCAAAGAAGATAAATAGACATCATCATACAGTGTAAATCTGTATAAGCAAATTCTTGCCATTCCTTTTAAGGTGGACAATAGTGTAAGCTTAGAAATATGAAGGCCATGTTCATCAACGTCATTGGAGTCTTTATATATATGTATGCATATATTCCAAGAACTCGTATTTATTTTAGCACAGCATAGTGGAGTCTAGGAAGTCAGTAAAGAGTCGTCCTCAAGGAAGGAAAACAGTGTATCTACTCTCAAGCTGACCTATATTTCATCTTAATGCTACACGAGTAAGCAAAGGACTTAGAAATATAACAAATAAAGCTTTACATGTATGAGGAAATGTGCAACTAATTGTCCCATAACTGGTTTCCTTCACCTATCATAATCTTTCTTCCATATTGGTTTTAACAGAACATTACACACAAACGACATAGGAAAAATACAATATCATAGACTCAAGATAAAGACATGCATGCACTAGACTTAGAGCAATATATGAATGGCTCCTGCTCTTTTCTTCAACTGCGACACTGGTCACCTTAATTATTACACTCAACTCACTTGCAAATTTCTGCTTTTAGAGAATTCAACGGGTACAAGTTGTGGCAACACTCCTTAGCTTAAGATTTGTTTCAGTCGAGTTCTAGTGGCTCTGGCTCAATATCCCTATTCTTCACCCGGACTAGCTTTCTCTCTTCCCATCCATCTACCCCCAAAACCAAGCTCAAAAGAAAATGATATCATTAGAACCTCTTCTCTGAATGAGCTCTCTCCATTCCAAGAAATGGTTGTGTAAAGAAATGAAAGATTTCTCTAAGAAAAATAGTTAGATTGAGATTCTTCTCCCACGTTTGCGAAATGCTCGCCACCATATTCCCGCTACTCACAACAATCATCAAGGCAATTTTTTATTTATAAACTTTATTCCATGAAAATCCCAAGAGATTAAAATATTGAATTCGGTGATTATAACTTCAATAGTATATCCGGGTTGATAAATATTATATTCGAGTTGCTAAAAATAAATTATCCACTCCTATACAAATGAATAAAGATTATGTTTTTTTTTCTAAATAATAAATAATAAAAACAATTGATGTTTGTCTTATAAATAGGAACGTTATTAGTAATTTCTTCCATTTTCTTTATATAATACGTGTTTGAAATTATCGATATTTATTAAGTTCAATTCTTTCATATTAGATTAATTAAATAGAAACTAAATATTTTTGAGAGCCATTAAACGTTTACCAAAAGACAAGGTCCATTACAAATTCAATTTTAAATTTTAAATTCAAGAGAAAATAATAAGGTGATGCTTCTCGACCAGCCACATAGGTTAGGTGATCCTAACACCTAAGGTCAACCTTGTGGTTGACCTGATAACTCTGGACTTGGGGTTCCAAACCTACTCAAGTGACAATCACAAACTTATAGGTTAGGTTTCAGATGACACTAGACTTCTCTTCCATTACTTCTCATACTTGATGATACTTTTCCTCCCTCCTTGGAGACTATTTCCTGCAACCACTAGGGGAAAAACAAGTAGTTAGTTTGATATCTCATCACATCTTTGCATCTACATCTATGTAAACATGAAAACATCTATCAAATGAACTTAATTAAACTAGTTATATATACTGTTAGAATTGTGAAACAAGCACAAAACCACGAGCCACAGGATCAAACACAAACCAATACACCTTCCACGCAAGAGATCTGCAAAACAATATGTGCAATTATCTTCAACAAGAAAAAGCTACAGAAGAGAGAAAACTTTCAAGAAGATAGAAAGCTACAGATATTCTCTCATTGATAATTACAATGAGATCAATCCTTATGAAAGGAGATCAACAAACCCTAAAAAGGAAAACCCTAGTGTGCACACTTAATAATGAATAATTAATTAATTATTAATGTGCCTAAGTTTAGCTTAAGTAACTAAAGTGATAAGTGACTTAATTAATTAACCAATATGATTAAATTAATTAAGTAAAACAACTTATTACTCTAACACCCCCCCTTAAGATGAACTTAGGAAGTAGCTAAAAACACTAAGAAAAAGATGCATGAAAGCAAACATGGGTCCCGACAAACAAGGCCAAGTAAGGTACCCATGTACAAACAGAAGATCTATATAAAGTGGAGAAATAGAGAAAACCTCATGAGAAAAACTCTACTCCAAAAAGAGATCAAAGGTGATTGAAGGACCTAAAAAGCCTCCAAATCAAGGAAATGTCCCAAAAGAAGAACATGTAGAACATCACGCTGCATAATGAAGAAATCGGCAAACTCGGCTAAAAGATGATCGCTACTAAGTCAAGAACCTCCTCTCAAGATAGGATGATCAAAGTGATCAAGAAATAGCAACAATCAATAGTCCGAAGAACACTCAATCAACTGAATGGAAGATTCTTCCAAGGCGCAAACCCAATGAAACATTAACACTAACAAGAGAAACCCCCACGTCAAAGGGAGAGAGGCGGACAGTACACCTAAACCGAATACAGAAAGTAGTGCATGAAGAGGAACCAATAGCATCTGAAGGTGCAAACATGAAAGTACAAGCTGACAGAAAGGATGTGAAACCAAAAATTCACATACGCATGAGAAAGGTATGAAGGCAAACAAAGGCAAACATCAACCCCCATGGCACTTTATATCATAGTGCGAGTACAATAAGGCACAAAGTGATGTGGAAGAAACCCAATACTACACATACAATGTTGATACACTTTATCTCAGTCAGTTTACAAAAGAGAAAACATGCAATGCGAGCCCATAATGTCTATAATGTCCAAATAGGACAGCATGCTGAAAAAACAATCCTCTTATAGAAAAAGATGAAACTGGTAGCACCATCATGAAGTACACGAAAAAACACATAGTTTCAAAAAAAAATGCACCCAAAAATGTGTCTGGATGCAGAAGATATGGCCCGTCAAAGTCTCCAAAACGAGAACTGAACAGCAACAACATTGAGAAAATAGAATTCTGGAAAAAAACCAGAAGTCAAAACTAGAAAATACCTGCACCACTGCGAAGAGCACGAAATTCCACCCCATTTCAAAAAAAATTGCACTGAAAAAACCCACTGTATGGCCAAGATATGACCTCTGGAATATTGGGTGCAAATTTGAAAAGCCCAACGGAGAGGGGCTGAGTGGGCAAAAAAGAAAACTCTGCCAAATTTAGGAAAAACACCTCCAGATTTGAAGGTCCGCTAGATTTAGTGATGCTGGAAAAATTTCTCCAATTACATGCATTATTTTGCATAAAAAAGCAAAACTATACAAATTATATTTTTTTTGTACCCATGGGAAGGTACGCCTGCACAGGTCTGTGCAGGTACGTACCCTTCCTTATTGACTTTTTGTTTTTTTTTAAAAGCAAAAAAAACTTGCAAAGCTTTTAAATGTTTTAGTGCTTTTGTAAAAAACAAATTTTTTATGCAGCAAAAAATAAATAATTTTTTTTGACGAATTTTTTTACCTCGATCCGCATGCAGACTGTTTACAGGGTCGTACGGACACAAAAAATTTGAGTCAGAAATCAATTGAACCAAATATAGGCGAGTTTACAGTCGATCTTTAGATTTTTGGCCACTCCGAACGCAATGGTGAGGTCAGTTTAGGCTGAAAATGTTCAAAAAAATCAAACACCCCCTGGATCTGGCAAAAAAACCATTTCTTCAAACCCTCACTGATCTGACAAATGGAAGCCAAATTCAACGAAACAAAGGTCGATCTTGACTATTCCGGCAGCTCTTGATTCAATGGAGAGGTCTGATTCACGCCAAAATGCTTTAAAAACTTCCTCCAAAATTTGCAAAGAAAGGGATTCAGATTCAAGCCTACAACCCTTGTCAAGAAGAAAACCCTCATAATCGAGAAGAGGTTTGTTCATAAATCGAGAAGGGGTTTGTTGAATCCACGCTCTGATACCATGTTAGAATTGTGAAACAAGCACAAAACCATGAGCCACAGGATCAAACATAAACAAATACACCTTCCACACAAGAGATCTGCAAAACAATATGTGCAATTATCTTCAACAAGAAAAAGTTACAGAAGAGAGAAAACTTTCAAGAAGATATGAAAGCTACAGATATTCTCTCATTGATAATTACAATGAGATCAATCCTTATGAAAGGAGATCAACAAACCCTAAAAAGGAAAACCCTAGTGTGCACACTTAATAATGAATAATTAATTAATTATTAATGTGCCTAAGTTTAGCTTAAGTAACTAAAGTGATAAGTGACTTAATTAATTAACCAATATGATTAAATTAATTAAGTAAAACAACTTATTACTCTAACATATACATTGTATATCTCCATTCAACAAGCTAATTAACAATATATATATCCATGCTTGAGAAACAACATCCGAGATGCTGGGCTGGCTTGTCAAAGGTATCTAGGGCACAAGTGGGATGTAACAACTAGGCCCAACAGTGTTGCGCAAAGGGACAATTCACAAATAAATGATCTCTTGTTTCTTCCACCTGCTTGCACATCACACATCTTGATGGTCCTAAATGACCCAATTGGGCAAACATTTATGCACTGTTGCCCAGGTGAAGAGCCCTCCCTGTGGGAGGAATTTCACATTCCAACAAAAATTAATTGGTAGTGGAGATTCAAAAATAATTAGATCCTGTAGTCATCCTTGACATTATAGTTCCCATTAATTCTAATATTTTTTAATTATTATTTGTAATTTTATAAAAAGACATAAATAATAAAAATAAATTTCAATCTTAAATATAAATAAAAAATTAAAATAGAATAAGCTAAATGCAAAGTCAAAATATATCAAAATCCAAATATTAATAAACATAATAATTTTAAAAAATTAATAGTGAATAATAAAATTTTAAAGTTAATAAATGATTAAATTAAAAAACCAAAATTTTAATTTATTAGAATTGAAATATTAATAAAATATGTATCTAAAAAAGATAATTAATATATTACAAACAATATTAACATTGATAGAGAAACTCAATTAACAAATAAAAAAGTTATTATATTATCAAATTAACCATAAATATAAAATTATTAAATAAGTTAAAAAAATTTAAAATAAAAACTATACTTCAAATAAATATTAAAAATAAAAATAAACCATGTTAAAATTGTTAAAGATGGAATTTTAATTTTTACATTAAAAATTACAATTAACACCAAACTTAAAAAGTTAAAAATAAAATGAAACAGGTAAAAAGTCAATTCATAATTTTTATTTTTTATATTGTAAAAATAATTATATTTATTAAAAACTTATTATATATAAAATATTATTAAAATAAATTTAAATTTAAATTTAAAAATATTTGAACATATAATTTATTATTTATATATTATATTTATTATAAGAAATCTAAAAATCTAAGTTTGAAATTTTTTAAAGAAAAAAATGTATTTTTATCCTATTTTTTCTTACTTTAAAGTTAAGATTGGATAAGAGTGTAGTTGTTTTTCTTTAATTATATATATTTTTTTAATATTTTAGAAATTTTGATGGTTGAGGTCATTTCAATTGTCTTGCATCCTTCTTCGTAACGTTCAACTATTGATTTTCAAAAGTGGGTCATCCACTTCATATAACAAACTTGGATATAATTAACATATATTTATTAAAAAAAAAAATTAATAAATAATTTTAAAGTAAATTAATATTTTTATATAAATAAAATAATAAAAATGATGTTTCAAAGTTTTTAATAGATTGACATATTTAGATATCTCTAATAATATATATTATATTTTATTTTTAATTTATTATCTTTAATTTATAAAAACAAATTATATCAATTTTGTAACAAATTGTAGTGATTGATGTAACATTGTTATTAATAGATGCTCATCTAAATATCTTATATTTACTTTTTAAATGAATCAAAATAAATTTACACCACAAAAATAATTACCTTTTTTATAACTAAAAATTCACCTCAATAAAATATAAATACAATATCATTAACTATTTCATTTATTTGGTTAGACTAATGAATTATAGTCTATTTATTTTGTTTTTAATTTTTAGCATTTATTTTGTAATTTTTATTTTTTGAAAGGAAATGAATAGAATGGAAATCTACATGCAAAGGAGCCAGCTTGATGACATTTCGATGGATTTCTTCTCTCCTCTCCAAGATTTTGTAAGAGGATTTGTGATTATACTTTGTAGCATCCTCCATTCTCCTCATACATGTCTAAACATTACCTTTAGATCATCTACTACAATTGAAATGTAAAAAGCATGGTTTTACAAGAAGTATGGATTTTAGACTTTCTAGAATTTGGAGAGTTCCCCCATCCCAAATCTAAGAGTCGACCAAGTTATGATTAAAATTCACACAATTGCTCTCAATTCTCTAGATTTTAAAATACAAAAACATGGCATTTCCCACAATATAGATGTGTCATTTCTTATATGTTCCCCCATGCCTCTCTCATAAAAAATAGTTTTTAAAGTGAGTATAATTATTTGTGAGCTTGTTTTGAGGTTGTGCCAAGTATGACTCTGAAGCAGCAGTGGTAGATGGGGGCAAGTGCATGCCCCTTTATTATGAATGGTGTCTATATTATCATTTATAAAATAGTGCTACACATTTACAAAAAAATGTGGTGGAAAAAATCACACCTTGAAAGTTCAAATGAGGCAAAGAAAATATAAGATCTCAAATATATGTATTCAAGGTGCGTAAAAACAAGGGAGTAGACTACAATATGTGTGATCTAGGATGCACAAGTTAGGATGACAAATGTCTCAAATGAGAGCAGTTAACTAAAGGACCAACTCAACTATAGATGTAGAGGTGTCAAGTGAATTCATCTTGATGAAGGAAGTATGGCATCTAACTACCATCAATCAAGGAGTTGAATGAGGTAGAGGTGGTATGTGCTCCCATAAATCAGATAGATGACATGTGTTCTTATTTTCTAACTAGGTCAATAATTATTATTAGTTACCTAAGTAAATTTTGAATATAAGGTGTAATAGTAATTAATTACACCAACATGCCTTTGAAGTGCAACTAAGGTAATAAAAAAATTAGTCCAGTCGAGATAAGCCATATTAGGTACCCATGTATAATTTGAAATAACTTTGATGTATAAAAAGAGTGAACCTTCCATAAGTAGAAAAATGAAGCCCTAAAAGATAAAGCTCCATCCCAACTAAGGTATGAAAAGGAGGACAAGGTAACCCCTCAAAAGTGATAACATTTTGAAATTCAGACAAGATAAGACACATGTGTGTCTTTATAAATAAGAGAAAATCAATGTAAAATGTTGCTTGACAGGTATTGTAGAAGATCCCTCAACAACAAATAATGCATCTTCCTTTTGGAAGAAAGAAGCCTAAGTTATTAGATAGTTGAATTACTCTCAAATTGTGGAATGTAAGAAGCAATCAAGATGTATAGGTCTAAATTTTTCTCATATGTCTCAATGTTAATGTTGAATTATGACTATGCCATACAATATTTGAGAATAGTTCAACCACAAAAGTATGAGACCTAAACCAATGTGAATTAAGATTTATCTAGATAGTAGCATGATGTGATAGAGAGATACTAGGAGGATTCATGAAAGATATGCATCTCTATGTGAGTTTTCATAAGAGAGATGATGTATTTAATGCTATCATCAAGATCTAGAATGTGAGATTCTACAAACAACTAGTGTATGCCAATTAAATAGATATTTTATTGATCAAGAAGTCGTGTGTGAACTTGTTGAAGAGAATAAGTAGTGGAGTATAAAGAAGCCAATATCTCTATCAATGTATCAAGTGGAGACGGTAAAATAGCTACCAATTTTGGAGTTATAGGATGAGGAGAAGCAATAAGAGAGGTATCTATGTCATCAAAATGTTCAAGTCTTTCCAATAAGCAAGTCCCTTTTTAATAAATAGTCATACAAAGGATTTCTATAATCATCAAGGGGAAGAAGTATGGCCATAGTGAGATCATCCAGGAATGGAGGTTCATTGGGATCTCCATACATTTTCAATAATGTCATAAAAAGAGTGAAGGCATTGAAAGAGTGACAAAGCTCGTGATGTGTGGTTTTCAACACTAAGACTAATTAATCTTAAGACATGATCATTTTTATTTCCTCGCGTCGATTCCTACCAATGAGTACCTAGTTCAAGAATAAGCCCACATATATATGGCAAGAGATGAATCCATCAACAATGCTTTGAGTTGTCATCCCATTATGACTTATAGTTTTCTTCTTTCGAGGTGATAATATAGAGGTGATTTGATATACCAATTATTCACTTAGATTTATCCCTTAGCAAATTTGGAACTTTATGGGAGTTTTCCAATTGAAAAATGCTTATATGTTAATTTCCCTCTAAGACTTGTACATAAAATAACACTCTATAAGTTAAGTGTGTGTGCATTATTAAACCCCCCCCTCCCGCACCCAAACAAATTGCTCAATTTCTACATCCTTATTAAGTAGTGTATAGAGCACTTTATGATTTAGTGTAGTTACACTACTTGTTATATTTGCTAAGTTTTCAAAGAGTTCAAAAAATGACAAAATATTGAAAGTAAAACTCCATAAAAGAATTAGAGAAAATAAACACCACCACTATGAAATAATATGCACTTTAAAGAAATAGGAACCTATTCAAGGAGTTTGTTCATGCAATTTATGACCCTCTAAATGTCTTAAAATAGGAATTATATAATAATAAGTCTAAAAATAATATTTATTAAAAAAAACTAGGTTTCATGAGAAAAAAATAGCTATATTACAATAAAGAACATGAAATTCTACCCCATTTCAAACAAAAAAATTGCGAAAAGGTATCTATATTGCCAAGAAAAAGTATCTTTAAGTTTCCCTCCAAAAGTGTGAATTACAATATGTAATGTCCCTTACTGCAAATTAAATTAGATTTAACACTTCTTCAAATAACTATATCAGAGTTGCAAATATGATAAAACCAAGAAATTGGTTATTCAAGAAATTGCTCCAAAAACACCATTAAATAACCAGAAACTTGATGCAACTAGAGAGAATGTATTTTACTGATTGGCATATGGTTTTTTACATCATTTTTTCTATTGAATACATCTGGTAACAAAAAATTATATTTGTTGCAACTATGCTCAAACAGAGAGCAATTATGAAGCTCATACACACACTAGACTATGACCAACTTGCAAGGAAACTCTCTAAACTCCACACCAAGGTTTATTATGAGAAAATAACATCAAATACCATGAAATATCAGAAAACTAGTCCTATTCCAGATTTAAAACTGCCTTTTATAGCATTAAAAACCTCATTTTTGTGCTTCCTAAGCTTGCTGGTAACATATAGTATCAATTTGGAAAGTTTAAGTAACTTTTGTTTTATGTATCTAGGTAAAATCATCCATGTAGTGTAGTCATCTTTTTTAAAAGCAACTCAAATGTTCATTTAAGTAGTAAAAATCTTCATATATGTGAGACATTTGTTTACATTTTTTAAGAATTGCATAAATTAGATAGTTTACTTTTGCATATTAGCATGTTTCCTTTAAGCGATGTGGTTTTGATATGATTAAGAATGGATTGCTTAAGTATAGCATTCCCTCTTATGATTTCAATTTAGAGTACAACAGTGAGGTCATTAAGAAACATGTTAGTCATCCTTCTACTATCTTTCATAGTTATGAGAACATCTCAGAGCAAGTGGATCAAACCATTGACACAATCCTTAATATTACATTGCCCATTAGTGAGGATGGTACAATACAAGAAGATACAAGCATAGATAATCATGAAAGCCATAATTTTTCTTCTCTCAATACCTCTCCTACTAGTAATGAAGGTATCTTGGTGAAAGAGGATACAATCAATGAGAATCATGAGAGTCTTGATTGTCTCTCTCCTCCTCCCTCTTGGGAAGATATTATGACATAAGAAGATGAGATCATAGACGCATTTCTAAACATCACCTTGCCTAGTCTACTCTCATCCCTTGCTTGTGAGAATATTTTAGTGAAAGAAGATGATACCATAGAGAGCCATGACAATCAAATGTGTCCTTTGCCTAATATCCCTCCTCGATACGAAGAGGATAGGTTGGTGTTAGAAGATGCACCTATTGAGAGTCATGAGAATCTTGTTCCTCCCTTCCCTAATGCTCCTGCCATTTGGAAATATCTATTTGGTAAGCATGAAAATCACAGTTGTCCTTCTCTTGATGCCTCCCCTACTTGTGATGAAGCTACTTTACAAAATCTAACCATGAAATGTGATGAACATCTTACAAGCTCTCCTACTAGGGTAGATAGTGTGGCACAAGAGAATGAGACCTTAGAGAAAAAGGACAATCAAATTGAGCCTTCTCTTAATGTCCCCACTAATGATAAAGAAGTTATTCTAACTTCCCTTACATGTGATGAAGTCATTTTAGAAGAACCAACCTTTGAATGACATGAACATCTAGCTTGTAGTTCTCCTAAAAACTCTCCTCCTAGGGAAGATATCACAGTGCAAGAAAAAGATAACATTGACAATAATGATATAATGCCCTTCGATGAAAACGATGAAGTAACATTAGACTCCCCTTCGCTAAGGGAAGTTAATATTATTCAACCTCAACTCATCCTTCACCCACCTTCAGACAAACCTTAAACTCAAAACAAACCCGAACTTATCCTTTACCCACCTAAGAATAATGTTTTGCAGTATCCAAGTCATATTTGCAACCAAGACAAACACCTTCAACATCCTTCCCATTGCCTAACTCTATCTTGCCTAGTCCTCCTCGTTGGCCTTTACATAATGAAAAGGAGTATGATCTCGTTGAACAACTAAAGAATACTCCTGCTAAGATATCATTATGGGACCTTATTCAAGCCTCCCCTCACTATCACAACATGATTCAAAGCACTTTACAACAAGTTCCTAACACACACTCAAATGAAGTAGCAACCCAAATTCAAGCTATAACTTTGAACAATGTAGACATTAATTTTCATCACCATGAGTTGCCTCCTTTGGAAGTGAGAAAACAAAATTATGATTTCATGATAATAGTTATCCATAATAGATTGGGAATAAAAATAACCCTTGTTGATAATGGCTTTTCCCTTAACGTGTGTGGTGTAACCCTTTTGGATAAACTTGGCGTGGATAAATAAAAAATTCAACCTGATTCTTTATCTGTTCATGGGTTTGACAATGTAGGAAAGCAACCACTTGGAGTGATTACATTACCTATTACAATTGGAAAGGCCACATTACAAACCCTGATTCATGTTATGCCTTGTGATCTTTCATACAACCTCCTTTTCGGAAGACCATGGATTCATGAGATGCACACGGTGCCCTCTACCCTTCATCGTATCATGAAATATGTCTATAACAACAAAGTATATACAATCAAAGCCAAACCTAAATCAAACAGTTGCTTGAACATTAACAAAGATAAGGAAAATCCTTTGGCAACATTAACACCAACTACACAAGTAGAACCCATGCAACAGAAAGACAAATAAAAACATGTTGAGGAAATCACGAAGCTATTAGAAGATGATTGGGGTTCCTTAGATTTTGAACCAACATTCATGGGAGAATACAAGATCATAAATAAAGATTTAGACAAGGGAAAAGAAAAAGTGGTAATGTCAACACAAATTTTGAAAGACCCTTTGAAAGCATCCACCTCAACCACTTTAGAATAAAGACAACAAATTACGCAACAAACTTTGATGAACTTGACTGTGAACAACCGCTGAATCCAAAAGAAATGAAAAAGCTTTATGGAAGAGGTTATGAACTTATGAAATGACTGAATTATAATGGAAAATGATGTGGTGCTAACGAACAAGGTATTTGTGTTTGTATAGAGCTTCACACAAGAAAAGACTAGTGGTATTGATTATTGTCCTTCAAAAGAAACAAACAAGCCTTCACTTAATACCAACACTCTTACAAAATATTCTTCTAAGCCAACTTTAACAGTAGTGCACCCTGAATTGATAGACACTAGAGGTCTTGATTGTTATCCTTTGAAAGAAATAATGAAATCCTCGCTTAAAATGTTAATGTCATCACACGAAACACTAATGAATTGAATTTGTTAGATTTTACACCCTCTTGTAAAGGAGAGAACAAAATCTCGCTTGATATCTCTCCATCCTAGAACATGAAAGAAATTTTACAAGTGTTCATTTTGTGCATATCATAGAGTTCATGGTCATTCTACTAATGAATGTAAATCTTTAAGTGATAGAATTTGACATCTTAAGGAGTGTGGTGCTCTTCCTTATGTTGGGGTACCTAATTCCTCTAATCGATATTGATTTTCACTCTAACATGTTTCTCATCAATTATTTCATCTCATCTTTGTCCTGCACTAAGTGGTGACAAGGGGTTAGTTAACCTTGTCCTCGTATGTCACTTGTCGTTGTCTCCTTTGGCTAGTTAACTACCTTCCATATATATATATATATAATATATATATAAGATCAAGCTTGGGATGTGGATGACATGCCTTAAGTTTACTCACATGTGACATACCGAGTTATACATTTTGGGGGAAACCCCTTCCCTTGTTCACAACGTAGCTTGTTGGAAACATATGACTTGGCATAGGGATTTTCGAATAAGCTCTCATATCTTCTTCTACTTTAAATCAATTGCTCACAGTAATGGTGTTAGCAACCACTTTAAAGTGGGGGCATACATCGACACTCATGTTTCATGGTGAGATTTTCTTTCTTCTTGTGATGCATCTTTTTCTTGGTGGTGTCCTTGGGCTTGATTTCCTCTAAGGGCATGATATTTCTTTGAATTTTCCTCTCTTGGAGACATTAGGCACAATGTTCCCTAAGAAGAGACCTTACATGAACTAAGCAAAATCCCTTTGAACATACCTTACACTATTTCACATTCACAACAATCGTTATATGGCCACCTTGCATAACACACTTTACATGCCTGTAGAGCCATCTTGTTTGTTCATGAGTCCCAAGCATACGGAGCTTTGCCTACCTCATGAACCTCGAAGTTCATTATTGTGTGGTTCCTTATCAAAGTTATTAGGAGGTATAACTTTGGTATGGTTTTGATAGGAAGTCCAATCGAGGCATGACTTTCCCATAGCCACTCCTATGCGTCTGAGCGCATACCAACTATGTGTGTATGTGTCTCACCTCTTTGGATTACTCACCTAGCAGATAGCCTGAAGTTCCGTTGCCTCAAAGTGAGCATGCATTTTTGGAAAAATAACTTAGATCTAATCCACATCATGTTGGACAAACGGTCGAAGCTTGATCCATCTCATTTTTATTTTTGCTTTTCTTTCTTTTACTTATTGACATTGCATGTTTGCGTATCTTGATGATGCATATATACACCTTTTTTGTGTGTCCTTTTTGTGTTTATGTTGGCTTGACATAGGATCTTGGATCCTAGAGGCTTGACCACCTCCTTGATCTCTATTATTCTAGACCATCCGCATTGGTACGATTGGACCCCTTTTGAATGTCTACTTTAGTGTGAGTTTGAAGCAAGTTCATCCTCTCACTAAAGTGGGGGCTAAATGTAGTGTCAAAAAATGTCGTCGTGTACATTTTCACACTTAATTTGGGAATAATTAATGTTGAAATGAACTCGAGATCACCTTGATCTAGTGTTGTGATGTGTTTTGCACATTCACAATAGGTCTTGGGCCCTTTTTAAGCTAACCAAACCTAACTTTACCTTGATTTAATGTTGTAAAGGTATTTATTTACACCTTCACATTAAATTTAGGGCCCTTGGACCTAATGGCACCTTAATCTAGTGTTGCAATGTATTTTCTACATTTATATTGAATTTAGGGCCCCTTTAAGCTAAATAAACTCAATTTTGGCCTTAATTTAATATTGCAAAGTATATTTATTTACACTTTCAGATTGAATTTTGGGCCCTCTTGCATTTATGACCTTAATATCATCATTAATAAGCCTTTGGACCGTATAGTATGCATCTCGAGGCTTATTTCAACCAAAATCCCGACAAGATCAACAAATAAACTTAATTTCTTCACTCCTCAACATTTTCTCTCTCCAAAAAGGCCTTGTGGGACTCATACACCACCTTGGGTGTACAAGTGCCACCCAGGTGGGACCCATATGCCACAAAAGGTGTATGAGTCCCATTTGGCCTATTTTTAGGGTTTTGAGTGGGAAATCTATGTTTTAAGTTCAAATTTCATGAATGTCGGCTAGTGGGATCTAATAAATGAGATATTAGATGGATTGCCTATATAAGTGAGGTCTCAAGTCATTATTTCATGAAGAATTCATTATATCAAGTCAAGCACTCAAGAGTTAAGCATTCTAAGACTTTACAAGATCATCAAGAGATCATTCAAGATCATTTCTAAGGCATTCAAGGGTAGATTCTTCATCAATTGTCAAAATCCATCATCATGTCAAGGTCATCAAGCATCAAGCATGTTGGTGAGCTAATGTTGTGATGTCGCATTCAAGATCCAAGATCAAGCATTGTTTTACACTTATCTAGATCCACATCCTTCATGGCCACTTCATGTTAGGTTGTTGATTTACAAGACATCATTCAAGGTATCATTGTTCATGTTTCATGTCCTTATTTCATTATCTCATCATTTGGTTTAATTACCTCAAAGGGGTTTGACCAAGGCAAACCCCCATTTACTAACAAATCAACAAGTTTTTCTTCTCTTTACATGTTATTGCAAATCTAGGTGTCTTGGAGCTTGAAGATCCCTTGAAGACTAGGTTACAAGCTTGGAGAAAGTTGTTGGAGTTGTCCCCTCATTTGCAAGGTTGCTATCTTCACAAAAAGTCATCTACAGGTTTGAAAATAAAGTGTGGCAGAGAGAGAAGAGATTGGAGAGTAGAATCAAACCTTAACCTTCATAAAAAGCACATTGTCAGGGCTAATATGCCACCTTGGGCATATGAGTCCTAGTACAACCAATTTTCAAGGTTTCTAGAGATTCACAATCAACACTGTCAGATTCCAATTTTGGCACATAAAACCCAGTTTGGGACTAAATCGCCCAGACTGGTGTATGAGTCCTAGTCAGCCTCAAAATTAATGTTTTCAGCATTTCAAGTCCTCATTCGAGTCTCTGCAGGTTTCTAGGTGCACACTTTTGATTTTACAGTCTTATGTTATGATTTATATGAATTTCTAGGTCATTTAATTAGGTCTTGCATATCATTGAGTTTCATAGTTAGATCTTGCATTTCATTTGTCTTTCCAAGCCCTAGCTTGGTGGTGAACCCCTCATTAGTTTATAATCAGACCCTAGGACAACCCTATTGTTAGATCTCTTTCCCCATTCTTCATTGGATTGAGATCTCTAGGGTTTTCCTTGAATGAGAGTGAGTGAAGTTTATTGTTCTATCTCCCAAGCATAGAAGCAACAAAACTCAACCTTTCAATTGCAACAAAATGGTTAAAGTGTAAGGAGTGGCATGAAAAGCATAATATGCCTCATCACTTTCAAATTGGTGACAAAGTGTGGCTTCATCTTCAAAGTGAAAGACTTTAGGGACCACATAAGAAGATCCGTCCTCTTTGATATGGGTCATACACTATTGTAAAACAAATATGGTAGGTGTAAGACTAAATTCCACAATCCTTACAAGTATCCTCATGACCTATGCTAAAGTAGGAGCTACAACAAAGTATATGTTTAGAACATAAAATGGGGTTTTGTCTAATATTATGGTTGTAGCTATTGTGAACAATATGCATACAAAATGTAGAATCATAGACAAGGTATGCAAGCTATTTGACTAAAAAACTCAAATAACTATCAACTCATAAGCCACCATAGTTGTAGGATATTAAAATAATAGATTTGTTAAAATTCTTTATGAGATTTCAAGAAAATATTATTTGCAAGTGTAAATCCAAAGTCCATGCAAGTCCATGACCTTCGCTAGTATCTTCCTCATGTGTGTTAATGTGAGAACTTTGGGACAAGGTGATCCCATAATAGTGGTTTACAATTTTTGGCCAAACTGGACACTGGAATTTTTATTTTTAACTAAATCTTCACATTCAGACACCTATAGCGGCTAAACTGCGAGGAATTTGAAGATGATGCAAACTAGAGTCTCATCACATTTTCTCTGTAGATTTTAAAAATATTTTTTTCAAAATTTTTGGAATAAAATTGCACTTCTTTTTCCATCTCCCACAAAAGCTGGTTTTCAAAAACAACATTTTTAAAAGTGGCCTTTAAAATTATAGCATATAATTTTTTTTCCATGAAGGATAAAATTCTAATTCTTTGAATTTAGATTTGTAACTCACGATATCTAGTGGCTTTCCTTGGTTAGATGTTTTTATTGAATATTTTTTAATCAAGTTTTGAAGTTAAACCAATAATGATTGGACATAAGCGGCCAGGTATGCTTGGCGTAACTTTTTTTGTATATATTGAAATTCAATTTTTTTTGTTGGATCAAAGGACTTTAATGCTCGGTGCACTCATATTTTTTTTTTTTTGATAATTTGCTCTATTTTTCCACATATGCGGAATAGAGAGACCTTCATTTTTGGCGAAAACCTATGTTTAATAAAACTAAAAAAACAAATACATAATAAAACCAAAACATATTAAAATTATATTCATTGGATAGCTCATTTCGAGGACTACTTGAAACCAATTGGGTTTGTGAAGATTCCCCCATTTTCATCCTCAACCTGAGCATCAAAGCGTAAAAAATTAGGTTTTTTGTGTGAACAAAGTCAAAAATTAGGAAAAAGGGGGGTTCGCTAGAACCAAGGGGGTTCTAGTGAACCCCCAGGGTTCATTCGAACCCCCTCAATATGCATTTTCCCTTTTATTTTTTGGGCGGGAAATGTGGACCCCATGATTGATGGGTTCAGTCGAACCCCTCTATGGTTCGGTCGAACTTGTAGGTTCATTCAAACCCCTAAAACCAAATTTTTTGCCATGGGGCCATTTTTCTCAGTTTTCCTTCCTCCATCAAATTGTAAACCACTATTGTGGCTTCACCCGACAACATAAGGGCTTCCATCTAAGCAAACAAAAGGGATTTGTTTTGCATATGTTATAGTTGGAAATGCTCTTTTGGAGTGAAAGAACACACAACATAACATCCCTAGAGCTTGATTTGATGTGAAAGTCAATGGGGATTATTGTAAAGTTGAATACAAGAGAAAAGTTTTTGTTCGTTAAGGGTGCAATTGAGAGTTTGATAGATAGAAGTTCTCGTATCTAGCTCTCATATAGAATTGTTATCTAATTAGATGCAAAATCTCATAAATCTCTTATAAACAAGCTTGAGGACTAAGGGGTCCTCCATGCCAAGAGGTCCATGAAGCTATTTAAGAGTGTAGAGAAGTTAGTATTCATGTGCTAGTGATTACAATAGACAATACAAATATGTTTGAAGCTAATTATTGTGAGAATGGTGTTTTTGAGTAAAAGGAGCCCATATTAATACTAAAAGTTTTATAGGAAAAGGGTTTAAGACATTGAAACAAAATAAAATAAAATTTGAGAGGACCTAAAAGGTGTTTCTTTTCTAGATCCAAGCCTAGGGATAAACATGATATAGTTTGTATGTTGAGGGATGATGAGGAAGTAGTTGCAATGATAGATGATGTTGTGAATGATGATCCCACTTGGAAGTTTGATGACATAGGTATTACATTGGGAATTGCTGGAACAAATGTTGCAAAGGAGCTCATTGATCTAGATTGCAAGGATATTGGTGTAACTTTTAAGGTATTATAATACCTCTAGATTACAATGCAATGCTTGGAAGATTTTCTTTCTAGAAGGCTAAGTGTGAATCAAAGGCTATATAAGACATCGACATATATGTAGAGGAGTCGCTCTATAATTTGGGAAAAAGATGAATCATAAATATCCTAAAAATAATGGTTATAAAAAGGATCATGTTGAAGAGATACATTCAGGGTGTATATTTATAGCTAGTGCATGCAAACTATTTGACATAATTCTTTGAAAGTAATATGCCCATCAAAAATTGAGAAAAACTTGGAATTTAATTATAAAATATTTATCCTTATATTTATAACAAGATGGTTGGACAAGATGTGCTCTTGGGAGTTAATAATATTTGAATTTATAAACCTTTTATAAACTCCCAATAATGATAAAGAATCAGATACAAGCAAAAAAAAGTTATATATACCTCCTTATTTGTAAAGCACAAGGGGAGTTCTAGGTTAAGAGAAGATTGGGTTCCTCACATTGTATAGAAAAATTAATGAGTATGTAAAGCTTTTTTCGGGAACTAAATAAATAATAGATTTTTTTGGCCTATGAGCAAGTATTCTCATTCTTTTCTCTATTAATTATTTTGATGTTAAATTTTTAGTGTTTTAAATAATATTTTTTTATCATGTGATGAATATTAAAGTTTCCTATTAATATATGTTTTTATTTGTGCATCTGGGATAAAATAACAGGTCATTTTTTGATTTATGAGTTATGAAACCCTATGTGGATGTAAGACTATTCTCAGAATTATCCTCAAATCTCAGTTCTATAATTTTTTATAATTTCAAAGTGACAATTTTGTTTACCAAAATCCACCAAGGTTGTCCTTTAGCTCCTTCCCTCTATTTGTTTTTTTATAGAAGGTTTTGGTTATCTCTTGGCTGATGTATCATAGACCTAGTTAATGACATTTCTTTTCCCAATTATACAACACAACCAATCAATAGTATCTTTATAGATGGCTATTCTCTTTTCCTTTTGAAGGAAGAAAATAATATCAATAAGTCCTTGCTATACCTAGCTATTTTCTACAAGGCTTTAATGTTAAGTATTCAGTGGTAAAAAACACAATGTTAGAGACAATATTTATTAATTAAGCCTAATTGGTTAAATTCTTATGTTTGGAAATGGATTTGATTTATTTTATTTTATTTATATATATATATATATATATATATATATATATATATATATATATATAGTTCTTGGTATATTTTTGGCTTACAATCATATTTCTCTTCCTAGTGGTAAGCTATTATTTCTAGAATTGAGAAGAAATCAACCTACTAGATTACTAAGCCTCTTCCTTTGGTAGGAAAATTCTACGTGTGTTTCAAAATTTTGGTTGATGTGAATGTCTATTACTCTTCTTGTTGGGTTCCTTCCAAAGCTTCCTACTTGGAGGTTGAAAAAGTAAGAAATATTTCTATGGGATTCTTCTAATAATAATATAAGATTCTATTGTGTGGCCTAGGAGTTTTGTTGCCTTCCCCACGATTCTAGAAGTCTAGAGTTGATTTCAATCCAACATCAAGGATTATCATTTATTATCAAAGGCATTGAAGAAAACAAAGCTCGAAAGGCCTTGATTAGATATTATATTTCTACTGGAGTGCCCTATAGGTGTCAAGATTGGAAGGATCTTGGTTTCATACTCTTCTTATAATGAAATAACCTATTCAATTATAAGAGACTTTTATTATTAAAAGCATATGAAAATCCTGGGAAGTTATCAAACCATGGCTCTTATGGGGTGGTAACAAATTATACAAGGGATTATCTACCAATAAACAATCTATTTGGTGGTTTCTTGTTATTTCTTCTCAAGACTGCTTTCTTGCTAAGACACCATTTGTTTGAATGCTTTAAAATTTTATAATAGGGGAATCAAGACTCTATTTGATCTATTTTCTAACACCACTAAGAATTTTCACTCTTGTCTTGGGGTGAAATTGAAATACAGGCTTTCCAATTAGTATTTAGAGACACACCAAACAATTATTGATTTAATTCCCCATAATATGCTTCATAAATTTGTGTTTATAATTTTTTAAAGTTTCATGGGAAGATTAGAAATGGTGCTAGACACACCATTTCACAACTACAAACCTCACAAAGTTTATGCCTAGCTTTCTCTACATTTTCACATCGTGTTTAAATTGAACCATAAATGGCTTCTTTGGTCTTGGTTGGGCTCTTGGAAACACAAATTTTAGATTGTTTGGTCAATTATCCTTGAATTAGAGTCTACCCATTTGGCTTAGTGCATTCTTTATCAAGGCCTTCATATTGAAACCAAATTAATTCATTTGGTATTTTCAACCCTTGTCCATTCAATGGACACTAAGAGACTTTGAAGCACCTTTTTTGTTTTGTCCTATAGCTTAGGAAGCTTAGAATTGGATTCATGAATTTTTCAAGCCTCTTAGGTCCAAGCATTTCTCATGGCATGTGATTTTATTGCGAAACTAGCCTTGATTTTTTGTTGAATCACATAGATTTGTTATGCTTTGAGGGTGGAAATTCTTTTTAGCATTTAGAAAGTGAAAGTCTACTATATTCACTAGCCATTTTGTTGACATTCACTTCACCTTCTTTACTAAGGCTATGATCCAATATTCTTATGTAGATTCAAGTGCAAGAAAACAAGGTACACTTGAGGTGGTACATCTACGAGTGCTTTTAGATCACTAGGATAACATCTCGTGTATGATTTCAAAAGATCCATTAGTTTTAGCTTTTAGTAGAGGCAAATCTCCTCCTTGTGGACATTGGCATGAATTCTATCAAAATGTCTAGGGAGGTCACAACTCTTAATCATAGGCTTTCCAACCCCCATCAAGAAGAGTTAGGGATTGGTCTATTTATGGCAGCTCTCGACTTTCCTACTCGCCTTCAACCTCTTCTCAACCCCATGGTTGAGGGGCTTCCAAATGACTAGACTCTGGCAAGTTCCCTCGCCTTGCATTGACTATTTCTCCTACTTGTGATACTTAATTATCTGCAAAAGAAGAAAATGAAGAGGGAGGGATTACTGGTTGGGAGCTTGTTCTTGATGGGCCCGTATAAAGAGAAAACCAAATGACCATAATCTCCTCTACCTTCTTTTGGTATAAATCTCATAAATTAATCTATTTTGTCTCTTTAATTTATTGTTCTAGTATAAACCCATTTAAATTTTGAAAAACTTTTTTCGCTTATCTTTTTTCTTTTTAATATATATATATATAACTATGAAACTTATGCATTTTAAAAAAACATACAAAATATCTTTAAAAAATGGACGA
>VDFB02048935.1:0-33758 GCA_007258455.2 Sequoia sempervirens
ACTCAAATATTTTGTATTAATTAAGTTCGGATCCCTGTGAGTGGATGCATAGTTGATATGGAGCTATCACTTGTCCATTGAGACCTTTGTTGCACAAACATCATTTTCTAAATGGCCTACCAATTGATTTCATGTATAATGTACAAATGTATGGAAAAAATAAATAAATAATTTCCTAATTGACCTTCCACACATCTTCAACATACACATTACACACCAAGATGCAAATGCTAATTATTTATTATCTTTTAATAAAAATTAAATGCAAAATTATCTATTAAGTGTACAAACTATCACTATGGAGTGGCGATTTTGTCAAAGTGGCAATCATGAAAATGAAGCGTCTACAATAGATAATATTTGTCGCGGAGCGGAGTATGGATAATGTGGCAGACGTGGTGTAAGTATGAGCGTTTAATTCTACAGCCTTCTTTAAAGCAATTCTAAACAGGTCCGTGATGTCCATCTGGAAGTATCCAGTCAAATGAATGGAGTAAAGAAGCCAGAACCCAAATTAACTGTACCAAGTGGCAACCACGAGAATGAATCGTCAACGATACAACTCCTTTAGTTTCATTCTCTTATTTCCCTTGGATCAATTGAATTGAGCGCTAGTATAGATGATATGGCAGACGGGGTATGGGAATTGCATTTAATTCTACAGCTTTCTTTAGAGTAAGGCCAAACTCGTCCGTCATGTCCATTTGCTCGCAGCTCGTCCCATCTGGAAGGATCCACTCAAATGAATGAAGTAAAGAAGCCAAAACAAAATGAATCATACGACTTGCCAATGGAAGCCTGGACAAATTCTTCTTCCCGATCCGAATGGAATTAGTTCAAAGCTTTGTCCCCTGTAATCCATCATGCTATTCTCACCCTCCAAAAATCTCTCGGGCAGAAACTCTAAAGGCCTGTTCCAAATTGCAGGGTCCCTCCCAATGCCCCACACGTTGACCATCACCTGGCTGTCTTTCGGTATCACAAATCCCCCGATCACACAGGAACTTTCAGCTTTGTGAGGAAGCAGCAGAGGACCCGTCGGGTGCAATCGGAATATTTCTTTAACTGCTGCACGAAGATAAGGCAGACGATCTACATCAGATTCTTCCACTCTTCTATTGCAACCAACCACTTCATCCAATTCTTGACGGACTCGATTTAATTTCTGTGGATAGCGAATGAATTCTGCCATGACCCATTCTATTGTTGTAGTGGTCGTTTCGGTACCGGCAACAAACAAATCCTTAAAAAAATATACCGCAATTAGACATTCTGGCTAAAATTTCAGATATTTATGAAGATCATTTTTGGGTTATTTCAGTACTTACGGTTATCAAGGCTCGAATATCAACCAGAGTGAAGTCTTCGCTTCTGAAATCCAGCAGGATATCCAGAAAATCCTTCTTGGAGTCGTTCCTCTCAAGGCTTTCGCTTGCGGAGTCAAGTCTTTTCTGTATGAACAAATCCACAAAGTCATACATAACCTGCAAATGCTTGGCCATCTGACGGCAAAGGCCTTGCAGGTCGAGGAAACGGAAAAAGGGGAAAAAGTCAGACATATTGGGCGTTCCGCCGAGCTTCATTGATTCCCAGAAGGACTCTTTGAACCCCGCAGAAGCCGGATTGTCCGGATCGAAGACGCTTGTGCTGAAGATCATATTGCCTAACACATTTAGAGACGTGCAGAACACCGTCCGCCCGATATCTACAACCTTTCCCTTGTCCTCATAAAGTAGTCGAGTTGTGTGAAATGCCTGATCTCTTCTGAGATGTTGCAGAGCTTCGAGTCTTTTGTTGCTGAAAAGCTCAACAGTTGAAATACGTCGGAGATGGCGCCACTGAGCTCCGTATTCGCCCCAAATTAGGGAGGACTTGTGATGGTTAAGAGCTTTGGCACCTTCTATCACCGTCCGCCCCGCGAAGATGTGGTCGTACGTTTTGAGAACCTCCTTTGCCATGGCAGGAGAGGAGACGACCACTGTTGTTTTCATGCCCAGACGGAGAGCCATGAGTGGGCCGTATTGCAGAGAGAGGGCATAGAGAGATTCGTGAGGCCTTTTCCCCAGCTGAAAGAGGTTTCCCACAATAGGCCAAGCAGGAGGTCCAGGGGGCAGAGAAGGCCCTGTGCTCCTCTCTCTTCTCCATAGAAACAAGAATAAAAGTGAACCAGCGGTAAGGAGAACAGAACACCAAGAAAATAGTGGAATATCCATTAAAACTGTAAACAGCGAAATTCTTTGAAATTATCTTCTTCTGCCAAAGCGACGCTTTTTCTAGTCCTTCCGTCACATGGCTTGGAAACATCTTCAAAGATTATTTGCTATATATTTTGAAGATAATCGTATTTTGTGTATGCTAGTTTTAAATGCTGCTTTAAAATATCTTCAAAGATTATTTGCCTGCCATTCAAAAAATAAATACCAATTATTAATACAAAATAACTAGCTATTGCATCTTAGTGTGCAATGGGTACGCCGACGAAGTGTGGATGGTCTTCTTTCTTTCTTTTCTTTTTTTTGCATAATTGTAATTATATATATATATATATATATTTTATTGTAAAATATTTAATTTATTTATATATATAGATTTTTAATATTTTTGTTAAAAGAATTAGATAATATAATCATATTATTTATAATTTATTTTTTATTCTATGGATTGTATAATATTAAAATTTAAATGTGCTCGTTATAAGGATCTTGGTCATTATTTTCATTTAAGTAAACACACTAAAAACCCCTCGCAAATGATGTTGGCTGTAATTTTCATTTTTTTAAACATATGGCAAAGGTTGTGGAATTTGGATTTACACCTGCCAATTGCATTTGCTTGAAAGTTTCTAGAGATTTTTCAACAAATCTATTATGTGCATATCCTGCAACCATAGAAGTCCATGAGAACACATCTCTTTGAGGCATTCTATGAAATAGTTGATGGGATTTGTCTATGCTTCCAAAATTTGCATACATGTCTACCAAAGCATTTCCAATTATAATCTATGACAAAAACCCCCCTTCCATTATGTGTTGTTGGATATCCATACCTTGTTCAACAACTCCCATTTTGGCACAGGCCAAGACTACTCTGGAAAATGTGAACTGATCGGGTTGAATGCTTGTTTGTTGCATTGGCTGAAACAGTGTGACTACTTGGCAGGGATGCCCATGCCTTCTCCTCGCTACAATAATCACATTTCAAAATAGAAAGTTTCATAAATCTTTGGTGTGTAATGGGTACACCGAAGAGGTGTGGAAGGTCAATTAGGGGAAAATTCAATTTATTTTCTTTTGCATACATTTGCGCAATATATAAAGGTCAATTGACGGGTCATTTTGAAAATGATTTTGTTTATAATAATATATCAATTTATCTGCATTCTGATATGATGGATTTACGATACAATCAGAAAGTGTCGTAAGACCAACGACAATCTCAAACTGCCAACAGAAGATAAAAGAGTAGCAAGAAAATTGACACACATGATCACTTTAATCGACTCCCAAGGCCTATGGAAACTATGAGCCATCGATTTAATAGTTTAGGTTGGTCTTCATCATATTGGCTCTTAACACACAAATAGGAAAACAAAACCTAAACTATTTCAAATTTTGTGGGTAATTTTTTGCAATTCAAATTAAACTCCTAATAGAAAGTAAAAACTATTTTCTTCTCCCTCAAGATGAATAAAGCAAAGAGATCCAACAAGTTGGACATGGCTACTACTAATAAAACAAGATAAATCCACGTGGGACCCCAATTGATGATTCTCTACATCACGCCTGATATGATTTTTGCTGCCTTTCTTCTTAAAAGAATTTAATCTATATTCCATCTTCGACACAAGTTGTTCATATGTTTGATAATTCCTCAAAGAAAAATTTAAAAAACACCAAAACCAAAATTTATTTAAAAAATTTATGTTGTTTGTTTTCATTGTTTTAGAGAAAATGAAATAAAAATGCATGAAAAGATGAGATGACGAAAAGGAGGCCACAGTAATTAAAAAGAAAACTAAGTAGAGAGAGATGCCAACTAAATAAATTAAAAAACACTAACATGTGCCTAAGCGCCCAGGGCATATGTTATAAAGAGGAGACATGTTTGACGGTAAATGAAGTGATAGGACGATTTTTTAACAGCATACACCTAAGCGCCCATGTAAGCAAAATCACTTTGTATGAAAAATAAGAAAATGTAAAGGTACATGTGTAGAAAAGTTTATGGAACTGTATGCCTGTTGTGACACTGTTATTGCACATTCGATACCCACAAGGAGGAGACACGTTTTAGGTGCATGAATCCCACGTTTCGTTCAACAACATGCTCCACGTTGGCTATCGACATGCATTATTTTTTGTAGAAGCCTACAAAAATCTTGTGTTTTCTTTTGTGTTCATTATGAATAGTGAAGCAGGAGTTGCAAGCAGACTGGTGTGGAAACTCGAGGAGATAAATCCCTGAGAAAGTCTGAAGAGAGAAGGTCATAATTCTGCAAGTGATAGTGAGCTTGGGAAAAATATAAGTGATGTGGTGTTTTCAAAAGAGGATGGAGAGAATGAGGAGGCATTACAAGATTCGTTTACTCAACAAGAAATGTTTTTGGAGAAAGAATTCGGCAAAACGTTGAGAGATTTCGAGGAAGAAGAATTCATGGAGATGGAAGATTCAGAGATGAATGAGGATGAATCTGAGATAACAAATGAGGATTTAAACTGTTTGGGGTGGCAAAATACCATGGAGACATTGTATACCAGAGGCCCACAGTCTGCAGATGGTGAAGATAAAGACAATGAGGAAAACTTAGACCCCTCTAGTTTTTTGGTAAAATCTGTTGTCCGACCTTTTACCTACAAGAATCTACTTAGAGAAATTTCTCTTCTCTGACATGCTCTGGTTGATCAGAGAAGACACAATCACGAAACTATAAGGTTTTTCTGATGCAAAGCTTTGTATCTCTTAAAATATTCAATATCATTTCCTCAGTCATACTCTGTATTTCGCTTTAAAAACTCTTAATAGAGAATGCCCTTTGCACAGGAACAACGTTCATTGGCATACAAGTGAAAAGTTGTGTTCCAAAATATTGTAGGAAGATGCATCATATTAGTTCATTTGTTTAGGCTAGGTCAAGAAGACGGATCAGATTAATCCAGGGTGTAAGTCTAGCTTTATGAAAAGTTCTATAATATTGAAGAGTAATCTTTGGATTTGAATTCCAAGATAGTCTTGACTTTTTGTTTCACTATTTTTTTGGTCATGTTGAGAACCAGGGACAAAACAGTTGATGGGCTCACAAACACTTTCCGAAAGTGCACTACAATGTTAAACAGGACGTGGTCATGTTTACCCAGATTTAGGAGTCACCTTAAACATGCATGGAACACCTTTCTGGCGTGACAAAACTTCATTTAGTTGGTCCAATTCTTTTGTTTTGCAAAAAGCTTTAATGTAACGACTATTTAATTATAGATTATCACTACCCATCTATTTTATTGCTTTGTAGCTGTTCGAGGGTTGTGTGGTGTAACTGTTGATTCTGGCAGTTCCTATTGTTTTTGTTTTGTGACTCCTTATTTAGGAGTTTTTGGTGTAAGTGTTTAAGTGATCATATTTGGGGGTTGGTCTTTCTGATTGGGTGGATTTTGTTTCTATCTATATTTTGTTAATATTGTCTGTATTTTCAAGCTTTCACATATACATTTTGAATCGATGGATCTGGGTTTTGTATTTGTGGGCCTCTGTATAAGTATTTGCTATTTTGTTTTTCTGAAATCTGTGTTATTTTGTCTTCCAGAAGTAGAGTATATCATGGAGATTGGATTTCTAGTTCAATACAAAATTCTGTCACTGAAGAGGAAACAATTTGATGAGTTAAGGGACCATAGGGCAAGGGTAACTAAGGAAATTCAAGCCAAATGGGTACCTTGAGAACATGTTGGTTAAAAAATTTGAAATCCATTGTCTATGAAGAAAAGAAGTAGTGAGATATGCACATAGCGAGGCCCATGGGAGAGGATTGCATCCACATGGTGTGGTATTTTTTCGATGATAATATTGAGTGAAACGAACATGACTGTGAGTAGCCTATCGTGTATGAATTGCATCATCGGTTTTTAAGACGGTTGTGGAGTTTTTAGAATACTGAAAACGTTATCGTCCTCCAGTCTCGCCAAATTGGAGGAGTCAAAGGTCAATACAAGCGAGGAAGTGTTTGGAGGAACAGAAACCGATAGCAGCGGAAAGCAGTAAAAGGCAGCGAAAAACAACTGAAAATTTGGCAGAAAATTATGAACAGCTGAGCTTGATCTACGCAAGGTAGACATCTGACCCGACCATAGGGAGAGGAGATATGGCACCATTCGGTGCGGAAACCAATAGCGGCAGAGGCAATGCAAACATTAATTCATCTGCAGGCGTGACGAAAGGAATGTTCGGTTGTTTTAAACAACAATCAACGGTTGTCATTGAATGATCTGTCAACTATGCCCTTTGTACGATTTTAGACCATTGGAGGAGAAAATGAGCTTCAACCTCACATTGATTCATCTATAGGCATGACAGAAGGAATGTCCAGTTGTTTTAAACAACAATCAACAGTGGCCATTGAACGATCTGTCAACTATGCCCTTTCTACGCTTTTCGACCATTGAAGGAGAAAATGAGCTTCAACCTCACATTAATTCGTCTGCAGGTGTGACGGAAGGAATGTCTGGTTGTTTTAAACAACAATCAATTGTTGCCATTGAATGATCTGTCAACCATGCCCCATCTGCGCTTTTAAACTATTGAAGGAGAAAATGAGCTTCAAAAGCTCATATAGGACACGCCTTCGGCGTAATTATAAGATCAATATATATCTTTTATTTTATTTATATTAAAGAATATTTTATTAGATAAAAAATGATTGATTTTATTCTCATATTTAATTTATACATAGGGGAGAGGGACCCATAGTGGAGAACCATAATTTTTCCTTTCTCAAAATTCTATGTGAACATTTCAAATCAATCCCAATTTTGTACAGCAGTTTATTTGGCAACTCACATGCTTCTATATTTTGTTTTAGGGTCACTTCATCAAATATGATGTCATATCAGCATGCTTTTTGTTGAGGTATCCAAAAAGGGCCAAAAAAAGGTGAGACCAATAGTGGTGCACTAGGGGAGAGGACCCAGTAGTCGTGCACCCTAACTTCGCGCTTCTAATTATCCTACCGAAATTTCAAATCACTCCCAATTTTTACAGCAGCTTACTTGGCAAGTTCTCGCTTATAACTAAGGTTTCAGGGCCACATCATCAAATATGATGCCACATCAGCATGCGTTTTTGTCAGGGTGTCCAAAAAGGCCCCAAAAAATAGTGAGACCAATTCTCGTGCATTACATCACGAGTAGTTGAGCGCTGACGTGGTATCACATGATTGGTTGCTTTTTAGATCAAAAGCATACATTTTGTTTAATTATGGGTAGTCAAATCACAACTATTGGACATTATATAAACGACTATTGGGTATTATATTTACGATTGGGTGCACGACTATTGGACCCCGCACGACTATTGGGCCCTCTCCCCTAAGTCATGTTTTATTGGTGCACTAATGTGGCATCACATGATTTGTCAATTTATGTATTTTATGGGTAAAAAGTGTTTTGCAATTGGATATTAAGATGTTCTACTATGGGGCCCACTAGGACTACTTCTATCCCCACTATTGGACCCTGTTCTAGTATGGGTCCCTCTCCCCTACATTTTTTATCTATACAAGAAGATCACATATTTTTTTCAATTATTTTTTAATTAATTTAAAATTTTAACATTTTGTAATCTTTAGTTTTAAGTAATATTTTCATACTATCTCACTTTATTTTTCTCTTAGAAGCATAAATGAAGGATAACAAAAGAACAATAGAATAAATAGACATCATACAATTCAAGAAGTGGATAGTATTTCACTTTCAATTATTTGTAGGTCAAAAAATAACTCATGCGACAAAGTTTCAATTGAATATGTGAATTCTCACAAAGTTAGATATTTGTTTAAAGTACATGCTATTATCACTTAAAAATACATTTAGAAAATAAAAAATATAATAAAAACATTTTGTGATGACTTAATAGATTACAAAAGATAAATGATAATCACCATGATCCTAACTATAATTATTTATAGAAACATGGATATACATTATTGATTTATAAATTACTCCTAAAATTAAATATGATCATGGTGATTACAATTATATTTTTTTATTTAATCAATCAAGCATAGTTGAAACCATACTCTATATATCAAGAATACACTTTCACACTAAACACAACCATTAAAAACTTATGTGAAAACATAAATAACTATGCAACTTGTACTTGTACTTATTATTAAGTAATAAGTTTTCCATATTTATGAAATAGAGTGGTGCAAGATAGAAATCCATAAACGCAAGGGTTGTTATAATGACGAAAGAGAAAAAAATGTAATGAATGTCATTCATATTTCACATTGGTATTCAAAACATAATTTTGGGAATGACGTAGATTCACTTGGTTTTCTTCTCTAGTAACTTCTTTTTCATGGCCAATTTTATTTGATGATAAAATAGTGTAGTGTACATGGTGCTTTCATTATCCAAAGCATCTATCTACTTAGTGGTTTCAAGCTATGAAGAAATAATAGTAAAGCTAGTTGATGGACAAAATCTATGAATATGAATGAGTATTAGAAAGATAACATAGGTTGGATGAAAAATATAATTAGGAAGGAAGTGATAATTAAAAGTGTTTGGAATGTCATATTAAGTTGTAAGAATTATATATAATTTTATATAATTAAGTTTGATCTTAAATACATTATGTGGTAAAATTGATCATTAGATTAAGCTTTTAGATCTTTCCTATTTGTGTCTATACTCTTTATTTTCTAGGGATTTAGACTGACTTTTAGAATTATGGATGTAAACATTACTACTATGTTTATAGACTATTGTAGGCACTCATGATTTTGTACATAATTATTTTTATCTTCCCATTAAAAAATACCATTTTATCCTTGAATAATACAAATCTATATAATTATTCCTAATTGTAGCAATTCCATGAAGGTAATATACAAAAATATTTACTAGTTGGTTTTAATCATTGCTATTACCAACTTTAATAAGTGATCAAATTATAGTAAAAAGGAATTTTTCAAGCTTGGAGCCCACAAATTTGACATTTTTGGACCCCCCTTAGTTGTATTATTTCCTATAAAGAAAATGTTTTTAAATAGCCCATTCTATTATCCTAGACTTTGTAAATCATCTAAAGGAAAATAAGTTAATAATGGTGATCTATTGGTTAAAAAAAAATAGAGATGTAAAAGTCCCAAATTTCCTTTATAGAAAAAGATGTTTGGGTTCTATTATACAAAAGCTCAAATTGTAAGTGGGAGTTATTACACACAACTATATTTTCTAAAATTCCAACTACATTACTCATTACATGAAAGAATATCAAATAAATAATTTAATAATATCAATGGGAATTATTATTGTAATTCTCAAGTGCTTCCCCAATACAGTGTCCCACTTTAGGGAACTTGTGATTTTTTCCTAAAATGGCTTTCTTAATATATTTGAAGGAAACTTTAACTTCTAGCATCCATTCAGTTTTTGCATCTTTCTTTAGCACAACATTCAAAGGATGAACTATTTTAAAAAGTCTTATAATAAAATCTATGACAAAGTTAATCTTTTTGAAGTAATATTTCAACTCCTTATTTGTTGGAAGCTATGACTTCATTATCATAATGACTCTATCAGGATCAATATGAATGTTGCTTTCTAAAATTATATGACCTAGTAGCTTTTCTCTAGTGACTCCAAAAATGCATTTCTTTAGGTTAAATGACATCTCATAATCTTGGAATCTCTACAATACTCATAAATATACTACTTAGTCACCTCTATTTGTTGAATACAATGTTGTGTGATGCATGTAGATGATGATGCATTTGTTTACCAAATATTTGAATTCTACCTCCATCGCATGTCGAAAGGTTGCACCAGTGTTAATAAGTCTGAATGACATTATTTTATATATAAATATCCTTAATTTCATGCTTAACATAAATTTTAGTATGTCTTCATGGTCAACCATAACCTCATTGTAGCCTGAGAATCCACTTAGGAAGGACATCTTTTGAGAGCCATCTACTATTTGCTTTACTTCATCTAGTCTCAATAAGGAATAGTTATCCTTTTCCAAGGCCTTATTTAGATTTTGGAAGTCTATGCATAGCCTAATATCATTATTCTTCTTCCCGGTTGAAGGTAAATTTTCTACCCACATAGAATTTCTAGCTAGAAATATAATTCTTTCTGAAATAAATTTCTTAACTTCTTGAAAAATAGTAGCTCCATTATTGCATTCACAAGCCTTTATTTTTTCAAGATGTTTTTTCTCTTAGCATTAGTGGAATTGTATGCATTATGATGAATGTATTATAATCTTCAAATATTCATAAATCCATGCTATGAAATGGTGATAATATTTTAAATCTCTAGTACTAACTTCATTCTCTTCTAGAGTGCAAAAATTACCAATTAAAACATTTTTCTAATATCCTTCATTTGCAAGGTTAAATAGTTCATGTACTCCCATTGTTTAATCGTTAGGATGTCCTTTTTCCTTTTCATCTAATCAATATAAAACAACCTTTCAAGTTTAATCATTCCTCTTAGAATAGTGTTATTATTTAAATTTATAATGTTATCTTCTAGCTTTATCTCTTCTCTATCCACTTAATCAATCAACTATGTTTCAAACACACTAGTGTTTTTGATAAAATATATATTATGCTAGTCATCCTACAAAACTAGAAATTTTGTCACATTAGTTGGAATTGATGGTACTGATACCAACTCAACCAAAAAAACTCAACCAAAAAATTTTACAATATAGATGTAAGAAGGTGGATTCGCTACTCATGAGTCTCTTTATTCTCAAGAGAGTCCCATGGAATGAACTAACCTAAACTACCTCAAGGAACAAATAGATAGTTCTAGAATCAGAAGGAGTAGGCCACAAAGGTTTTCCAAACAAACTAGCAAGTTTTTAGCCAAGGATGGAAGTGCGATATATGAACTACAATATGGTGCACTGGCATCCTATAGGAACACTAGGATCCCATACAGACCACAAATCGAGAATGTCATAGAAAATAGCAAAGCAACTACTAGCAATCTAATTACCAAGAACTTCCAAAGTATAGGAAAATAACAAAAAGTAATAGAACTGAAATAAGGTAAAGTAAATGATAAGACTTAAGGAGGATAAAGAAACTGCTCACAACAATCCAAGTAATGAAGCCTCTAGCAAGGAAATATTTTCATTACAAGCACACATAAGACCATGGAAAAATGTTGGGGCTCTTTAGGGGCTTGCCTCAGTCAAACCCCCATTTTGGTGTTTCCACCTCCATGGAAAACTAGATAGATAGAGAGAAACAATAATAAAAAATGAAATGAATGCAAGAGTGATAAAAAAAAAGCTTTCTCAAGGAGGAGAAATCATATCACAAAATAGAGATACAATAGATATGTGATGTGAGGAAACCCAAGATAATCAAAGATACAAGGCACACGATAGATATCACCTACAAGGCTTGAGGAAGCCAAGGAGAGAGATAAATCTACAAGTGCCAAGAGAGTTGCAGACAGTGTTGTAAGAATGTGATAGCTTGAGGCTGCTATTGAAAGTTGTAGAGAGCTATGCAAGTTTGAGAGAGTGAGAAGAGGATGTCAAGAAAGGATAAGAGAGTTCAAGATAGAACCTAAGAAGACCAAATGAATTGAAAGGATAGCATTTAAAGATAGAAGAGGAGGGAAAAGAAGCATCCTGAGCCCTTACAAGGCATCCAAAGTTGTTACCACTGAAAAAAGTAGATGACAAGTGGCAAGGGACTAAAAAATGGTCATTTGAATGTCAAAATGTCATGTGATGCTAGCACGATGCACATACATCCATGCAACATGCTAGTGTCTAAACACATCAAGCTACAAAATGACAAGAATAGGAAAAGCACAAGGTTTGACACAAAGCTAACGTGTGAGGGTACCTACTAAAAAGGAGTCATGAGCATCTTGAGAGGGGAAAAGGCTGAAGCAAGGGATAAAATGAGAATATATAAGTACTATGGGAGTGGACACTAAATTATATATAAGAATGTATATGAAATTGCAAGGGGTGTAATTTTATGACATTACATTTTTCCCCTACTTTAGTGGGCATATGAATCTACACTAATATGCATGGTAAAGGAGATCTACTAAATATAAATAACATCATGATACCAAAAGGATACTTAGAGGAAGAAAACAACTCTTCAAACCAAGGAAGAAAGCCTTTAGGTTAAAGACCTACAAAATAAACACATTAGACACGGAAGATCTGCACAAGACAACAAGGTTAGAACATAAAAACCATTACTTCATGAGGTTAAAACATATACATGAATAACACACACACAAAGGCACACAAAAGGATGTGAGTCAGCAACATGAAAGAGACCTTGATGTAGAAGGTTGTCTCAATACTATGCGTCATCTCAAAATTAAGAAATAATACATAGAAGAATCTTAAACAAAGAGAAGAATGTAAGGATTGATCACTTCAAGAGAAGAAGGCATACAAGAGATAGGGAATCAACCAATGCCAAAGAGAGAAAGAGGTATATATGCTCAAGATGAAGAAGATGTAGTTTTTCAATCTGGTATATATAATTTGAGAAGAAAAGAAAAAAGATAATTTAAGAGAGAGAGCAAGAAGGAGATAGAAAGGAATGAAAATTCCAAGAGATATGGCTCCAAAGGTACTTGGTCCTATGGAAGATAAACAAAATCTCTGCAAGTGCTTAGTCCTATAGAATTGGCTCCACAGGTGCTCAGTCCCATAGAGGAGAGAATTGAATAAAATGCACCGCAAGTCCTGTTATTCCTTGCATAACCACCCCATTTTGTTTGGGGTCAAAATGGGTCTCCCTTTGCTTTTGTTTGTCCTTGGTGTTCTTGCTTGGGACTTAGGAGTTGTTCTTTTTCCACCTAAGTCCTTTGTTTTTTTTTGCGAGATTGGGTTGCAGGCCAGAACATGCACTTGTTCCTTTTCAAAAGATTCAAGTTATTTTTCATACCCTGATCCCAACCCTGTCTTTGCCTTGTTCTTTTTCTGTGCCTTTTTGGGTTCGGGTCACATGTCATCACTAAGATAATTTAAGAGAGAGAGCAAGAATGAGCTAGAAAGGAATGAAAATTCCAAGAGATATGGATCCAAAGGTACTTGGTCGTATGGAAGATGAACAAAATCTCTGCAAGTGCTTAGTCCTATAGAATTGGCTCTAGGGGTGCTCAATCTCATAGAGCAGAGAATTGAAAATAATCCACTGTAGGTCCTCAGATCTATGGAAGGTGAACAAAAAGGATCTGTAGGTTCTCAATCATACAAAGGAGGTGCCACAAGTTCTTGGTCCTGAGGGAAGCCAAATGTGAAGGCTCCATAGAGTTTGATTGGTCTTGCAAGGAAATCTTGATGCAAAGAAGCTCTACATGTTCTTGGTCTTGCAAAGCAAGACTAATTAGATAATCTTGTGGCTGCTACAAGCTACATTGTAGGACAGTCACAAAAAAATATAGGTCTAGTCAGGCTACCCCCAAGCCAGACACAAAGACATTAAATAGGTCTAGTCGGGTTGTCCCCAAGCTAGATGCCATCAAATATCATATATTGCAAGACACTCAAGAATTATTTTGAGAAGAAGGCTTTCAAAGGGGATTCCTTTGGTAGGGAACCCCTTAAGACACCAAGGGTCCCATTCAATGGAACACTCCAATTGAAAGGTAGAGAGGAGAGAGGTGGTCCTTAAGAAGGATGCACATCTCTAGAACAAGTTTTCACTTCCCCAAGCATATAGGGGAGGAGAACTATGCAAGATATTGTAGAAGGGAGATGTAAGAACCTCGCAAGAAAGATGCTTAGAATGGAAATGATAGAGTTAGACCTCGATATCACCTATTATGCAAAGAAGAGACATGTGCATCAATAAACGAGAGCTTGATGGCACCAAAATCAAGAAGTTATATATTTTCCTTCAAGGCCTGACATCCACTAGTGGAATGGCAGGAACTTGATGGTATACATAGAAATAATGTTTCTCTTTATCATGTTTATGAAATTTCTTATGTGTAAGAGGAGGAAGAGTAACCAAGTGGGATTTTAGAAGCCTCAACAAGATCTTCTCTTGCCTAGGCAAAGAATGACGAGCAAGAAATAAACCTTTCTCTTTGTGGAGAAAATCTTGACTTCTCACATGAAGAAGACATGAAGATAACAAATAATGGGAGATGAAACACTTGAAGAGAATGAGGTTGAGTAGAAATCTATGTTGAAATGCAAGCATGGTTTCTATTTGGATTGTTCATTTGAGCAACCAAGCCCCAAATTACATTTACGAGGGACACATTCTATAGGGACCTGAATTCCTTGTTCGTTACACACACAACCTTTATGCCTATAGCCATATTTAGAGACAAGTTTAAAACTAGGGTCATAATGAATTTTCAAATCTTGAGGAGGAGGATCTTCATAGAGAGCATTTTTCCAACAATGGAGATTATAATCCTCTATAGGATCACCATCAGTCTTCTTGATAAGACTATCAACATTGGCCTATTTAATAGAGGTGCAATCATCTTCCTGAAAAGGGGGAGGATCAACATTAAGAACATTAAAATTTGTGTTCACACTATCCTGGGATACAAAAGAATAACCATCTTTGATTGGCCTATTTAATAGAATGTGACGCATGTTTTGGATTCAAAAAATATTATACCATTTGAAAGCTATAGATGTTTTTCAATTAGCCTATCAATCAGGACTTTAGTCATAATTCAAATAGAAAACAAATAATATTTATTTATTAAATTCAAAGTAAAACATAATTTATATTGGTGGAAAGATGAGAATCTCCTTTAAAAACCCTTTTCCTTTCATCAATTTTGGGTAAAAAAATGTTGTCAGCCACATATCCTACACATACCCATCATATCGCCACTTTTTGGCCCATCATGATCCTGCACATACCCATACATTGAGTGCTGAACCAACGTCAATGAGAGTATTTCTAATGCTGGTTTTATTAATGTTGACTATAATCATTAGAGGGTCTACTTTCTTCTATACTTCTAGGGGCGAGAGTTCTTGTGGATAGAACATAATATTCAGTGAGTCCACTTGAATATGAGTTATCAACACATTAACATCTATCGGCCTAGTGGAAGAAGGCAAGATAATCTTTTGAA
The DNA here is from genome assembly GCA_007258455.2 of Sequoia sempervirens. Lineage (NCBI taxonomy): Eukaryota > Viridiplantae > Streptophyta > Pinopsida > Cupressales > Cupressaceae > Sequoia > Sequoia sempervirens. The sequence goes on from VDFB02048935.1 coordinate 15,333, forward strand.
AGGATTCTTGAAGCATACCTTGATAAATTAGAGTAGACTGAAGCAAGTCCCATAGTGAGATCTTAGTCGGGGTAACATAGAGTTTCTCGACAAGATCGTAATCACCAAGTGCTTTAATCATGGGTTTAGGTGTTGAAGGAAGACTTGGTTGAGAAGGTGGTAAAAAAGTAGGTTGATTAAAATTTAATTTATTCTTTCTAGTATTATAAGTATAGGCTACCACTCTATAAGAGGGAGACCTAGAAAGATCAGGAGAGTCACTATTAAATGGAACATCATTAATAGAACCAATCCTTTTAGGAGAAGAACTAGTTGGGTTTAGATAAATGACATGTCTCTTAGGCCTTTTAGGGGTGACCGAGACATATATGATATTTACGAATTCCTTATAACCTATAGAGGAATCATTTGAAGAAATATGCTCAACATCCATCCTTGGAGGATCCGATGAGAAAAGAATTTCATCATTCACTAATGTATCATCTCTAGAAGCTCAAGTGCATTGGAATGAAAAAAATCATCATTAACTAATACATCATCTCTAGAAGAGACTGCATTGGAATGAAGAGAAGGTAGAGTAACATTTTAAGAAAGATATCAATGATGTCATCTTCTTGCAATAAAATATCCTCTAAAGCAAGAGTATTTTTATGAGAAGGATCATAGATACAAAGTGACATAGGAAAAGTCAAGTCACCATCACATGCATGAAATGGAACATCATTAAAACTTTGAATAAAATTAGATACTAAACTGATAAAAGAGGATATTAAGTTCATTTTGAAACTAATAAGTTAAATATAATAAATAATACATAAACAAGTCAGTCAAAGGCCAACACATCACTTTGTAGTACAAAAGGCGTGTTCACGTTGGGTTCACCAAAATGTAGAGAAGGGGGATTCTCTACTCACAAGTCTCTTTATTCTCAAGAGAGTACCAAGGAACAAACTAACCTAAACTAGCTCAATGAACAAAGTTAGAGTTCTAGAATTAGAAGTAGGCCACAAAGGTTTTCTGGACACACTAGCAAGTTTTTAGCCAAGGAATAAAGCATGGTATATGGACTATAGCACAACGTGCTGGTGTCTTGTATAGATTAGAAACTGAGAATATCGCAAAAAATAGCAAAGTGACTACTAGCAGTATAATTACTAAGAACTTCCAAAGTACAAGAAAATAACATAAAGTAATACAACTGAAATAGGGTAAAGTAAATGATAAGACTTAAGGAGGATAAAGAAAGTGCCCACAATAATTCAATTAATGAAGCCTCCAACAAGGAAATATCTTCAATACCTACACACATAAGATCGAGGATAAATGTTGGGGCTTTTTAGGGGCTTGCCTCAGTCAAACCCCCATTTTAGTGTTCCCACCTCCATGGACAGCCAAATAGATAAAGAGAAATAATAAGCAGAAGTGAAATGAATGCAAGAGTGATAAAAGAAAACCCTACTCATGGAGGAGAGCCCATATCACAAAATAGAGATACAATAGATAGGGGATGTGAGGAATGCCAAGATTTTGAAAGATACAAGGCACAAGATAGATATCACCTGCAAGGCTTGAGGAAGCCAAGGAGAGAGATGGAGCTATAAGAGCCAAGAGAGTTGCAAAGATTGTTGTAAGAATGTGAGAGCTTGAGGCTGCTACAAAAAGTTGTAGAGAGATATGGAAGTTTGAGAGAGTGAGAAGAGAATGTCCAAGAAAGGAGAAGGGTATGTGCAGGATCATCATGGAAAAAATAAGCCCTTAAGTGGCAAAAAAATCAGAGTTATGCAAGTTGACGTAAAAAATTGAATAAGTTATCTATATTATTTCAGAAATAATATAGAATAGAATATGTAGCAAATTGAATATAGTTTCTAATCTACTAGGTTTATTTAAAAAAATAAAATCTATTTGGTGAAAATTTGAAATTTCAATGTAGTAGTACTTAAATTTCAGGGAAAAAATAAGTAGATGTTTTTTCTGACCACCCTAACCACAATTAAATGATAATATTTTTTTATAATATTTTAGACATAAGTAGAGGACTCATGTCTAGATGTGATGCATATTTTTTTGTAATTTTTTTCCAAGTAAATAATTAATTATGATTTTTTTATTACAACTTAAAAAAAAAAACTCGTATGTTTCATCACCTTAACTTGGTCAAAACTTCATGAAATTGAATTTTTCTTTTTTTAATCCTATATTATGTGAAGCATAGAATGTGATGCATGTTTTGGATTCAAAAAATGTGATACTGTTTGAAAGCTATAGATGTTTTTCAATCAACCTATCAATCAGGACTTTAGTTGTAATTCAAATAGAAAATGAATAATAATTATCTATTAAATTCAAAGTAAAGAATAATTTATATTGGTAGAAAGCTGAGAATCTCCTTTAAAAACCCTTTTCATTTCAACAATTTTGTTTTAAAAAAAGTTGTTAGCCACATACCCTACAAATACCCATCATATCACCACTTTTTGGCCCATCATGATCTTGCACATACCCAGAAGAGAGTTCAAGATAAACCAAAGAAGACCAAATGGATTGAAAGGATAGAATTTAAAGAGAGGAGAGGGAAAAGAAGCTTCTTGAGCCATTACAAGGTATATTGAGCCATTACCACTAACAAAAGTAACTGACAATTGGCAAGGCACTTGGAAATGGTCGTTTGAAGGTAAAAATGTCATGGGATGCTAACACAGTGTACAAGTGTCCAAACACATCAACCTACAAAACAAAAAGAACGATAAAATCACAAGGTTCAATGCAAAGGTGACGCATGAGAGTACCTATCGAAAAGGGGTTCTCAACATCTTGAGAGGGGAAAAGCCTGAAGCAGGGGCTAAAATGAGCCTACACAAGTTCTAAGGGAGTGGAAACTAAAGTGGATACAAGAATGTGAAATTGCAAGGGGTAAAATTTTATGACATTACAGTAGATAAATCCAAAGGATCTAATGTGTTGGATGCAATAGCAAGTACATCAACCCTATGATTGAATTTCCTTAGAATGTGCTGAATATTGAAAGAATAAAAAATTTCAATAAAATCTTAAACCTTATTTCTATAACTAGACAACTTTTTGTAGTGACAATTGTATTTCTTCCTGACTTTTTTCACTACAAGTTCTAAATCTCATTGCACTATTAACATTTAACTGTTCTTACTAAGGAAATAATAATCCATGAACCAAAGCTTCATATTTTGCAAAAAAATTATCCAAAAAAATTTTAATCTATAAGCGATAAGGAAGGATTTACCTTGAGAACATATAACTTTAATTATGATTGCAACTCCTTTCTTTGACTTCCATCCATCAAATTTCAAAGTTCACATTTGATTCTTAGGTTCATTTGATGCTTTCATGTTAATGTCAGCTTGGGAGACAACCATTTCATAAGGTTTTTGTATTGTAGAAAAAAGGAAACTTGCTTGATTTGGGAATAGTTGATGATAAATTGAATTTATTAGGGCCTTGATTTAGTGTTGAGAGGTGTTTTTCACATCCACATTAGGTCTTGGTTGACCCTTGCAAACTAAATAAAATGCATTCATTAATGTCTTGTAAAGGTGTTGTAACTTAGTGTTGTAAGAGAATTTCACACTTTTCTAGACTTAATGGTCCTATTTCCCCTTAATTCAACATTGTAAAATATATGTCATTGTATTATCACATCAATCTATAAGGATTGTAAAATATACTTATTGTTAATCTAGTGTTGTAGTGTGTCCTACACATTCACATTGGATATTCTACCTTCCTAGGTTGTGTGGACCTCATTTTAGTGTTGTAAAGTGTATTTAATCATACTTTCATACTAAATTTTGTGTCCTTGGCCTCATCCACTCTTTACATAATCATTAATAGGCCACTATGACCCCATATTATGCATCTTCAAGCTTAATTTCACAAAATAATCAATATAGTCATTATATATAAACCTTATTTTCTTACTTCTCAACTTTTTTGCTAGCAAAAATGGCCCCTATGGGACCCATTCACCATTATGGGTGAATTAGTCCGATCCAGGTGGGACCCATTCACCCATGATGGTGAATGAGTCCCTTTTGAGCCATTTTTGGGTTTTGAACAAGAAAAATTAGGTTTTAAGTTTATTTTTTCTCCATGTCAGCCTTTAGGAGCCAATTAATGAGAAAATAAGATGAATTGCTTATAAATAAAAGCTTCTAAACCCTAATTCACATCTCATTCATTCATTATTCTTCTCAAGAAATCTAGGGTTTGATCATTCTAAGTCATCAAGAGTAGATTCTTCATCCATTGCTACAACAATCCAAGATCTATCAACGTGGCAAGGTATTAATCCCTTCATTTCATGTTCATGCTTCATATTATTTCTTCATTTGGTTTAATTATCTAAAAGGGGTTTGACCAAGGAAAACCCCCATGCCCTAACATCCAACATTCCTTCTTCTCTTGTGTGTTTACAGATTTAGGCATCTTGAAGACATGGAAATCATTGAGGATTAAGTTGGAAAGTTGTTCAAGCCATCTCTTCATTCATCAAGCCAAAATATCAACAAAAAGTCACTTTTAGGCCTGAATTTTATAGTTTCAGAACTGGACACCTAAAGAAACAGAAAGTGCAAACCAAAGACTTTTGTTTCCACTTTTGAATGTTCAAAAATTCAGAAGTGGACTCATTCACCATTAGTGGCGAATGAGTCCTACTGTCAGGCTTGATTTTGGTTTTCTGCAATTTTGGATACCCATTTGTTTGAAATGAGCTCCAAAATATTTCCCCAGATCTAGGACTAATTTGACTAGAATGGCGAATGAGTCCTAGTAGGCTAAAATTTTAGCATCAGCAACATTTCAAAAGTTATTTCCAATATCCAACCATTTCTCAGGTGCACACATTTAGTTTCATCAATTTTTGTTACAGTTTAGGGTATGTACAGGATCATCATGGAAAAAATAGACCCTCAAGTGGCAAAAAATTTAGAAAAATCAGAGTTAGGCAACTTGACGTAAAAATTTGAATAATTTATTTATATTATTTAAAAAATATGTAAGAATAGAATCTGTAGCAAATTGAATGTAGTTTCTAAACTACTAGGTTTTAAAAGAAATCTATTTGGTGAAAATTTGAAATTTCAATGCATTGGTACTTAAATTTCGGGAAAAAATAAGAAGTAGGTGTCTTTGACCACCCTAACTACAATAAAATGATAATATTTTTATAAGATTTTAGACATAAGTAGAGGACTCATGTCTGAATGTGATGCATATTTTTTGTAATTTTTTCCAAGTAAATAATTAGTTATGATTTTTTTATTACAACTTTTAAAAAATATAAAACTTCATATGTCTAACAACCTTAACTTGGTCAAAACTTCATGAAATTCATTTTTTCTTTTTTAATCCTATAGTACAAAGCATATAATGTGATGCATATTTTGGATTCCAAAAATGTGATACTATTTGAAATCTATAGATGTTTTTCAATTAGCCTATCAATCAGGACTTTAGTCATAATTCAAATAGAAAATGAATAACAATTATTTATTAAATTCAAAGTAAAGCATAATTTATATTGGTGGAAAGCTGAGAATATCCTTTTTAAACCCTTTTCATTCCATCAATTTTGGGTAAAAAAAAGGTCATCAACCACATACCCTACAAATACCCATCATATTGCCACTTTTTGGCCCATCATGATCTTGCACATACCCTTTACTTTCATTTCTAGGTCATGTTTGCATATATCACAATGTGCTTTCCAAAAAGTTACCTTTCTTAGGTTTTGCATTAGTAACTCATTTAATTTTTCTATTTTTTGCACTTAGATCATTAGAATAGCATACTTCATATGTATTTCATCTACTCTTGTATTACTTTTAAGCGTGACTATTTCCCATTTTGGCCCTTCTTTCTTCTTTTAGGTGAAAAACCCTAGAAGTGATAGAAAGTATTAGGGTGCCAAAATCCTTTGTTAAGTTTTCTTAATTTTTCAATTTTCTCTTGAATTGTCATTTCTAGCTTCTTCTTTTCCTTTTTAAGAGGAATTTGAGTAATCTTATTTAATTTTTCTAGTTGCACCTTTTCTCAATTATATCTTCAATAGGTATGTGTTCTTTTTTTCATTAAATTAATAACTCCAGTCTAGTTATTATTCTTTTTAATAATTGGTTGAATAATATAGTCAAATTCTCTTGATTTCTTATGTCCACTTTTCAACTCTTCAACTTGCACATGTTTTTCTTTTATATTCTCTTTATCTCTCAAGGAGATAAGGTTCTTCTCTTTCTTAACAAAAACAATATATAATGCACAAGTATATTTAAAATATGCAAAATTGTGAATTTTGCACCATCCTCTTAGAAGTATATATTCTAAAAATATAATTACTTCACCTTTATGTTGTTTTTATTTCTCACGGATAAAATTATAGAAGCTTTCCACTTGAATTTTTCACCATCATCTAAATATGTTTATCTATGATCTAATTTGATGAGTATATTAGAACTAGGAGTGATTTGGACATCATCTTTTTCATTTATTGACACATAAATATTTCTTCATTTGGATAGCTAAGAGTTTCCTTTGTATACTCTAGGTTATACTTCAAAATAAAGAACCTCATTGTTCTAGTTCTATTATGTGATCAAGTACTTTATTTGTGGATCTTTATCAATCCTAATCTAGTTATGAATCCCTTTCCATAGTAGTCACATGTGTGAGAAGTTTGTTTCCATCTATCCATTCATATTCTTTGACCAATCCCTACTCAAGACCACTCCATAGGCTTTTGGAACGTCTACCACTTGAATATCAATGTAATTTCGTACCCTTAGGTTTGTTGCTAATTTGATATGTGTAAATTAATTATTGAATAACATTTAAATCATTTTTATCCAATTTTATGAATTTATTGGATGACTTGGCTAGGGACAATTCTAATGTTTGGCATATAGATGGCAGTATAACATTTTATAGCATGACTAAATCTACCAAATAGTTGTGCAAGTTCTTTCCAAATATTCTCAGTGTTGAAAGAAAGGGAGGGGATTCAATTTTCTCATTATATAATGTCACTTAAGCATTGGCTATTTGTGTAGGGGTTTTATCTTTTGGATTAAAACTATTATTTTTATTAGAAGAATATTTAGCTAAGGGGATTAATTTTAGAGAAGGTTCTTCTAAATATTTTAGGAAATATTTCTTGATAATAAGCATTTTCAACAACTCAACTAAAATAGAATAAATAGTAATTTTCTTTATTTCCCCAACAATATAATTCACTAAATTATTTGAATATGAATAATTGAGATTTACTCAAGGTTGTGTTATTGATTGGAAGTTAGGAGAATTTTGAGAAACTATCTTAGTTGGCTCTAGATTATTATTAGAATTAAATTCTGGAGGTGTGTTGAAATTATTTTGTGGATAATTACTACTTAGATTATAGTTGTTTCTCTTTTGACACTCTTGGTAAGGGTAAACTTCATATATTTCCTAATTAAGTTAATTTTCATCCTTGTAATGGAATTCATAGATATCTAACATCAACCTTGACTCATATCCTAAATGTACTAGCTCATTGCCTTGTGAGGCACTAGACTCAACATTCTCTACATTTAACACTTCACTCTAAAATATTCTAAGATATTTTGAACTAAGGACAACAAATTCAACATGTGCACTAGTACTATGGATTCTACACCAATTATTCAAAGCAACTTCTATCAAATTGAACCTACCTGGAGGTATATTCTCAAGTTGATTGTAATTATGTAATGGACATGCAATAATTCCATTGTTAGGCCTTGTATTCCATATCCAATCAAGTTTAAGAACATTATGGATCATATTCTCTTGGTTTTAGTTGTTTAAAGAGTAGAAACTTTGGTTTCTTAATTGAGTGACTTCGATAGTAAGAATCTTTAATTGTGTAGATTTATCTATAATGTCTTATTTCTCCTCTTGAGCCTTGGCAATCACCATTGGTGTGAAATGGACGTTTTACTTAACTAGTCCACTATCATGTCTTATTCACATGCTAAGTTTACTTAGGTCCTAGGAATCTTTCTAAGAGTCTTAGTTGTCATTTAGATCTTATCTTCCCTTATTGAATTCAATTCTCGAGTCCTAGGTATTTTAATATTAGTTGAATTAGTTGTCTCATGACATAGGATTAAGACACTTGTCATGATCATGTCTAATCCTATGTATCGCCTTAGTTGTATAACCAATCGGTTCTTACTTGTAAATCATTTCATTTTATTACAATCCATTGTATTTCACATTGATCACATTTGATCTAATATTAGTTTTTATCAATTATTGCAAATTTATGCTCTTTCTTTTCTCTCTTGTAGAAGGTTATTTTGGGTTTTGCAAGTGATCCCGGGAGTTTGAGTCCTTGAGTGACACTAACATGATATTATAGATTCATATTTGCAAATCTTTTCATATCTAAGGTTGATTCAATCTTGAGCTTTTATTTGGTGCACATTGGAGAAAAAAGGACCTCACCATTGAGTCTAAAAGGACCAAACACCCTTATTTTTATATAAAATAGTTGATATTTTGGTGAAAAATTCAGTTGTTCAGAAGGTTTGACAAATATGGCAGAAAAATTATCTATACAATCCTTACAATATTTGGATAATATAATCCATATAGATCCATATAGGTCATAGGTAGGTTGCTAGAATCTATAGAAGGTGTTACTTGACATTTTAATTTTTTTTAAAAAAAAAATTGCATCAATTTTCCTAAGAATTTTATTGTGAGTGTTTATGTTGACGGTCATATAATACCCACAAGGCTTAATGGGTCTACGAGGGAATGGGGGGCTAGGGGGAGTTGGTGGGGGGGGGGGTTGTGTGCATGAACTACCACCCCAGTAGTGCTCTACCTAGGCATTGTCATCACCCCCAACAATGATATTTTTTGTGTGGTTGTGATCACATTGGAACCCAAGGGTCTAGCACCTAGGGTCCCATTTTTCCCCCAAAGCCCTAATAGGGAACTTTTTTTTAATACCATAACTTTTCATCGAGGTATCAACATTTTGTAAGTAGGATATTAACAAAAGGGTGATTTTGAGCACTTCATAGTGGTGCAATCCATTTTATTAGATTTTTTGTAGCTGATTTTTATTGCTATTTGAAGTCAAATTTTCCTTTTTAGACTATTGAGCTCATAGTGCTTTTCTAATTATCCAATTTTTATGATTTTGATAGCATTGGAAATTTATTAAGGAGCTCCATAGTTCTATCCATACACTTTTTCCAAATTTAGCCCCAGGTATTTTTTATACAGATTTGTGTGTATTCTCATTTTGGTTGATCACTTGGACATATTGACACTTGGAGAAGATTTTCCCTTTTGGGAAGGCTTCACTTTTAGTATATATCATATTAGGAAATTTTAATTTCAATTTGAGGATTACATTCTTAGATATTGTTGTATTTTCCCATATTTGGTCCATCTTGGAATTGTAAACTATAGGAAGCAATTTTGGCATTAAAATCATACTAAATATAAAGCACCAAATCATAATCTTGGGGGATTCTTCATTAACTAATTTGGGGCAGTCTCTTGGTGCATTCTTTAGATTTGTTTGCTAGTGCTCTTGTTTTCTATGGATCATTCTAAGGTTCTTTTGCTAACGTAATTCAATTATTCAACTTGGAATCAACATGAATAGAATGCCCTAATGAATAAAGGCCACTCTCTATATGTTGAGAATAAGGTACTTGAACCTAAAGATGACGGTAAAAACATAAAATGGATTATTAAACATATGATAGCTTTTTGATTTCTTCGTAGCTTAATTTCTCAAGATCTATTATTTGAAATTGAATCAGGGAAAGATTCACATGAATCTTGGAATAAATTAAAAATATTATATGACACTATAAGTGAAATAAGAGGCTATCAAATTGATAATGAATTGATGATCCTTGGTCCTCAAAACTTTGATAACATCCAAGACTACATCACTAATGTTAATGATCAAAACTTGAGTAATGTGAAGAATGCAGAATTGAAAAAAAAGACATTCAATTGGTTTATATAATGCATTGAATGTTTCGATTATGCTGATTTTTTTTCTAGCTTTCATACTCATAGGTTAATTATGGATTTTTCATATACTATACTTTCATTTGTAGATTTTCTAAGATGTTAATATATCATAAAAAATAATTCTTTCTATGAGTCTCAAAATGTCACCACAATATTAGGTATTGTTGGTTTGTCAAGTGAAAGAGTTAGAACAATTTAATAAGAAACATAATAAATCAAAGAATTTAATCCATATTTCAATCAATCATAAAGTAAATCATCTTCAAAAGGGATATCATCTAAGAAGAATAATCCTACTTGTTCATATTGAAAGAAGATTGGAAATGACAAAAATTTGTTGTAAGAAGGATATTAATAAATTGAAACATCTTATTAAAAAATATCACATTAATCTACCTTCTAAAATGTTTGATTGAACTTATTCTTCTTCAAAACAATTTAATAAGGGTAAAGGCTATCCTAGTTTTGTTACTACTTTAGGTAAAAATAAATGAAAATATATTTTTTCTTCTACAAGTCTTAGATTAGGGAGATGAATTCTAGATTCAAGAGCATCTCAGCATATAACCTCTTCATAATCAAAATTCTCTTCTTTTGAACCTTGTGCTATTTCTCATATTTTTATTGGAAACAATACATACATGTATATAATTGGGAAGGAATATACATGGATATTGGGGAGGAAACTTTGAATGATTTTTTGTGTGTACCACATTTTTTAATCAATATTCTTTCCATCTATCAAATTACCCATGGTGGAGTAGGAAAGATGGTGGAATTCACTCTTGATTTAGTTGTCATTAGATACATGAAGAGTAGAGAGACTATTTCTATTAGGATGGTTGACCATAAATCTCATTTATACACCTTTAAATATTTTCCCTTTGATGATGGCTTTGATTCTTCACCTATTGATCACACTTTTTGTGTGGACACTGATTTTTAGAAAAGAATAGGCTAATTAAAATTAGATGTTCTCACATGTGATCCCATTATGAATCCTTTAATTCCATCTCCACCATCTTCTATTGTATTTGATGATTCTTTAGTTCTCACAATTTTTCTCTCTTGTGATTCAGTGCAGTAGGGTATACATTATCTTCTAGATATTGCTACATGAGATGCCTACTTGATAGATGTTACAGGTTTGTTTGTTGAGTCCCACATTTCAAATTTGGGATATGCCATTGATTGAATATGTCTCATCTTTTATGGACATTATCCTTGTTTAGTTATTGTGAGGGAACACTCTAACCCTTCATTTCATTCTCTACATGATCATTCTTCATAGTTTGACATGATTTTGGACAATTTTGTGAAAATATTGGAGACTTGGCTTCTTTATTTTTAGATGATATATCTTTATCTTTGGATTGTATAATAAAATCATCTCTACTAGATTTTGGATTGTCATATTCATCAGTGTGGCCTAGAATGCTAGTTTGGAGCGCGACAACATTGAACATTGATATGGAGACACTTGAACATAATTCAGAGATATCACACATTGTTATTCTTTTTGCATCTTCCTTTCAAGAATGATAATACATCCTACATACCATCTTGGATTTTTTTATTCCTTAGGAGAGGGATGTTGTTTGAAAATATCCTATCATCTTCAACATTTAATTTTGAGTATGTATCATCACTGTAGTAGAATCTACCTTGAAGGGGTATCTACATGGTCTATCTTCTTCTCTCTTACGAGGGGTCCTTTTCCTTGCATGGGGGATTTTCCTTCTCATTGTTTAGTGAGAATTTTATTTTTATCTCTCTTTTTGGGAGGAGCTTTGTCTCGTTGGGTTTTCTCCCTTTCCTTTTTTATGATAGATTGCATTTATGCATGGGTACAATAATATGGCCTAGTAGTCAGAACACATATTTTCATCATTTTTTTTCATTCCTCCCTAATTTACACTTAAGGGGTTGTTGGTGTGAATTAGGAATTTTACCTAACTAGTCCACTAGTAGGTCATATTCACATGTCAAGCCTACTTAGGTCATAGGAATCTTTCAAGAAGAATTAGTTTTCATTTAAATCTTATTTTATCTTATTTATTTAATTCTTGAGTCTTAGACCTATATCACTCATTTTCAACCCAAGCATTCATGATATCATAATATCACATTTGAGGTCAAGCATTGTAGAAAATTGGAGTCTACAAGAGCATTCAAGAGTTGATTATCAAGAATTTTTGAGCATTATTCAAGCATCAAACATCATGTCAAAGTCTCCATGCATTATGTTTATTTTTTAGCTAACATTTGTGATGTAGGGTTTTGTATTTCAAGCAAGCATTCAAGTCAAGATCCATATCATTCAAGAAAGATTCAAGATCTACATCCATTGGACCATTTCATACATGTTTGTAGCACATTATTGCTAGGGTTTAGTGAGTTACAACATTACATTTTTTTCATTAATCATTCCCCTTTCCTATTTCATTTCATTTCAAGGTTTGATTTCTTAAAATAGGTTTTGACCAAGGAAAACCCCTTTCTACTAACAAAACAATATTTTCCCCTCTATTTAGTGTTTGATTTGCAGATCTAGGTTGAAGAATTTCTAAGGAGAAAGACTGGAAAGAAATTGTTGAAGTTGCAAAGTCATTCAAGTTGTCATCTTACTTACAAGACCATTGGAGAAAATTTATAGAGCAAAAAATTCATATCCAAATCCAAAAACCAGGTGGAGAAGACAAAAAAAACATTGAAGAGAAGATTCATACTTTATATTTCTAGAAAACCCTAACTAGACTAATATACCACCCATGGCATATGATTCCTGATTCAGTGAAGTTTACAGTTTTCATGAGTTTCAGACATATCTTTGCTAGAATTTTGTTCTTTCCTAGAAACCCTAATCTGGGACTAAATCAACCAATCTAGCATATGAGTCCTCACGAACATTAAAATTAGTGTTTTTAGCATTTCATATCTTCATTCAAGCCTCTACAGGTTTTCAGGTGCACACTTATGATTTTACAATTTTTTGTTCTGAATTACATGCATTTCTAGGCCATTAAAGTGAAGTCTTGCATTATACTAGGTCTAAGCATTAGGTCTTGCATTTCATTAGTCTTTCCAAGCTCTATCTTGGTGGTGAACCCATCTTTTAGTCATAAATCAAACCCTAGGACACCCTGGGTGTTGTCATAATAGTGGTTTACAATTCCTGAGAGGAATGAATTTTCGCTGAAATCACATATTTTTAGAAAATATAATGATTTAAGCCTTTAAAAGTTCCATTTTAAGGATTCCAATTGAAGAGGGTTTGATCAAATCACCTTAGATCAAACCCCCTTGGATAGAACCTCGCTAGTTTTAAACCATACCTGCGTCTCCTTTACACCTATCAAAATGCTGATAAAAAATCACTTTTGATTTAGATTTTGGGGGATCAAATTAATTCATTTAAATTTGATTTCAAATGATTATGGTATTCCTTAGAACAAGCTATCCAATGAATATAATTTTAATATGTTTTGGTTTTGTTATAATTGTTTTTAAGTTTTATTAAACATAGGGTTTTCATGAAATGAATTTTTTGTTCTTCACATGTGAAAAAATAGAAGATTATCAAAAAAAAAAATTAAAAATATGAGTGCATCAGATATTGAAGTCCTTGATCCAACAAAAAAAATTAAATTAAATTTTGACATATACATAAAAAGTTACGTGTTATACAGTCGGACTGTGTCTGAATTGTAATTTGTTTGACTTTGAAACTTGATTAAGGAAAAACTATTTGATAAAAAACTATCTAACCAAGTGGAAGCACTAGATATCAGAGTTACTAATCTAAATTTGAAAGAATTGGAATTTTATCCTTCAGGGAAAAAATGTTATCCATTATACGGTGTGTGTCACTTTTTAAAAATGTTGTTTTCTAAAAAAAATCTATTTTCATGGGAGATGGATAAAGAAGTGCAATTTGATTCCAAAAATTTTGAAAAAAATATTTTTAGAATCTACAGAAAAAATTTGATGAGACTCTAGTTTGCACCATCTTCAAATTCCTCACAGTTTAGACGCTATAGGTGCCCGAATGTGAAGATTTAGTTAAAAATAATAATTTCAATGTCCAGTTTGGCCAAAAATTGTAAACCACTATTATGGGATCACTCCCCTATTGCAAGATCTCTTTCTCTGATTTTAGCATTAGATTAAGATCTCCAAGGTTTCCTTGAATGATGTTAGGGGAAAAGTGATGTTCTATGTCCTAAACCAAAAAGAAGCATCCATTTTTCAACTAATCATTTTGGTGAACCGACATTTAGAACATCATAATTCTAGTTTGGAGTGCATTATTATCCTAGATCTAGCTTGCATTAACATTACATTAGGGTTTGCATTATTTAATTGGAATCTATGGTTTCTAAATCTTGCATTAGTGAAAGTGCATATAGGTTGCATTTTTGCATCTTGCATCATTGAATATCATCTGAAATCTTCATTTACATTTAGTCTACAAATCATCCAAACTAAAAAGCATAAAAATCACTTAAAATTTTCAAGCATAAAAATCACTTAAAATTTTCTAAAATTTGTGAAAAAAATGCTCACTGGGACTCGCCCCTCTAGGAAATTTAGTTCAAGTTGATATTTTAAACTTCATTTTTTAGAGTATAAAACTTTATTTCTATGCTTCTATTTGCTATCTGTAGCTTTCACTTTCAGTTTACAAAGTTTTTGTTATATCCATTTCATTGCATTAAGTTTTATTTCATTTGAATTGCATTTCCATCCATCTTGCATTTAGTGTCCCTTGCATGAGCTTTTCTACTTGGTATCCTATTGCTAATACTATAGTGAGAAATTTTTTGAGACTCATGTCATCCCATGATAACACAATCATTGTGGATCTTGGGTTACCTAACTTGTTTACTACTAGTGTTGATACTAGTTCACTAAGTATGGACCGTACCCTTAACACCTCTTTTCCTTCAAGTAGTGTGACAAATGTTGGAAAAATGGTTGCTAGTATTCCACAAGAAAACATAATCCAAATTCATGAAGACTTAGCAAACCTAAAAAATCAAATAAGTCTCGAAAGCATTTCAACCATCGCTATCCCTACCATAGATAACATTCATTGCATGTTTGAAAGTGAAGAAAGGGTTGACCTTGTGAGTGACATAGTTCAGATCTTTTGAGAGCATCTTACTTAACCACTAGTAATAATCAACCCATGAACACTATCCAAAACCAGGAAGGAACTCAAATTCCTCCTCTCACAACAATTACCTCCATTCCTACCTACACCAACCCTCAAGTTACAAAAACAATGCAACCTACTAGTAATGTGATTCCTTCCTTGGGTATTTCGACTAGCATGATCCCTAGTACCTTTCTGGCATCACAAGTCATATCTCCTACCACTTTACCACCTATAATAATCCCATTCACTTGTCTCAAAAACACGTACACCCCCACCATACTCACCTCCATCTCAAAATGCAAACAATTATGTCATTATAAACTAGCTATTGCAAACCATAATTTCATCCCTCCAAAAGCAAGTTTCCACCATAAACCAAAATAAAAAAGGCCAACCTACATACTATGTCAAAAGCAATCCCTTATCCCTGGAGATATTGAGAAAGTTGATACCAAAAGGTCTAGAGATTCATAGATTTGAGAAATATGGGGGGAAAGGAGATCCTTATAACCATGTTTCTTCCTATACTACATTTTCTAGTGACTTTTCCCTTGAGGATAAGCTCTTGGAATGGTTCTCTTTGTTACTGAATAAATCAATTTTTTCATTCAATGAACTTGTTGATTCCTTTATAAATCATTTCTAGGTGCACATGACTCCAAAGATGACTTTAGCCAATTTGATGAGATGTAAGAAAAAGGAAGATGAAAGATTACCAACTTTATTTTACATTACCAATTGCTTTATTCCAAAATTGACATAAGGGTTCTTGACCCTCACCTTCAAAATATTTTTCAGAGAAAACTTACAAATATATAAGATAAGTTTAGCATGATAAAGTTTCCCTCTTTTTTGCACTTGTTTACTACCCTTCATGATTATCAAAACTCAGTTAGTAGTTGTGACACAAAATCAACCTCTAGCCATTCTAAGAAGTCTATATCCGCAAACCAAAAAAACTACCAACCCTTTAGAAAACATAATAAAGGCTTCCTTCAACTTAATCCCCCTCAATAAAAAACTCAACATGTTGATACCCAAGTGGCTGCTATAAGGAAGACAACTCTCTCATTTGGGGATCTAGCTAGGCAATTCACTCCCTTACCCGATACCCTTCGTAATACAATTTCACAACTTCTAGAACAACAAATGATCACCTTGCTATTGTGTGGTCTCACAACATGCCCCAAGATTGTAAGACTTGGGGACCCAAGTGAAAACTAATGCTTACGACAAGTGTTGGCTAGTTGAAGAGATCACCAAAAGTTAAAGGAATTTTTTTGAAGTACTTCATGATTCGAGTGTACTGGGTATCGAGTACCAGTCTGAACTGGAAGGCTAGAAGTGTAAAGTGTTATTTCAAGGTTTTTGGTGAAGCATTCGGGTCCAAGAATAAGGGTCTAGGAAAATGTGGAGGTTCCAGAGAAATGCGAGGTCTGGGAAAACTTTCTTGGTAAAAGCTAAAGTATTGGGTATCGGGTACTAGGTAACAATGTTAAGTTAAAAGTTAAAAGTTTATGTTTTCCCAAGGGTCCAAAGGTCTGGTAACTTGACTTAAGGGATAATTATGTGAGAACATGATTTTAAAAGTGTGATTTTTATGGTGTGCTTGAAATAATGATTTATTAATAATGGTTTTATTTTCATGATATTTTTTATGAAGGTTTTAAAAGGGATTTAATGTGTGGAATTATGCTTGCAAGAGGAATAGGTTATGATGCAACATTTGAGTATGGATGGTTAGGAAAATTTGGATCATGAATAGAATCATATCCAGAATGGGAGATGTGTTTTGGGAGTCTCTATTTTCATAATACCGAGAACCCTATTATTACACATGCAGTGAAAGAAAGTGCCAACCTCCAATGTGACTCGTTCCTGAGAGTATTGAACCCAAGGTAGAACTAGAGTGCATGAGAAAAATGTTAAAGTAATAATTTTGAATATATGGGAAGTTTCTACATCCTATTTAGATTCAAGTTGTTATCCTGGTGATAACAAATATTAAAAACCTGAAAGATATCAATGTGCTAGTGAATATTGACATCCATTGACTTCATCAACAATTCTCTTTCCAGTTATCATATTCCATGTGCCTTGTTTTGATTAGTCCCTCGGATTTCCTCTCATGTATTTTTCTTATCTCCCCTATTTCTTGTTCTTATAAAAGGTCTAGAGGTGTTTCATTTTAAGTTAAGTTCAAAATTTGTGGATGTCGAAAGAGCCAAAACTTCTTAAGTTTTGTTTTTTTTCATGTTTTCTGAATCATTCCAAATTAAAAACTTGTATGCACATAGAAGCTAATCAATATCAAACCCTATTTGAAAGCTACCTCCTCATATGAAATCTTTTATAGCTGGTTGTTTGTTCAGTTGGACAAAACTGTATGTTGCATTGTTTAAGGGTGCATACAAAACCTACCCAGTGTCCAAATTAACCCCCCTTTCTATAAAATATTGCATCATTCTATGTCTAGCTGTGAAGCAATCTAGTGAAGTATAGATTGGTTTTCTTTGATTTTTTTAATTATTGGGGCATGCATGGATAATACCTAGGAGAAATTTTAATTTTTGTTGAGTATTTTTGATGCTTTAAATTTTAGAAAAATATTCAAAAAAGAGATAAATGAATAGAATTTTTATTGCAAATTTGTTGATTTCATGAAATTGTTCGATGATTGGATAGAGAATATCTTTTATCGATCCTTATGATTCCTTTGAGAACTAGAAATTGTCGTTTTCCCCTCGTGATTAATAGAATTTTCACAACAAACCCTGATGCAAACCTAGTATGGTCAAGACCTAATATAAATGAGCCTTGGGATTAAACTGATTCAACCTTAAGATTTAGGTTGTCCTAGTTCAGTCTTTCAAGTGAAGATAGGTTCCCATGTTCTTTCTATGAGGATATATCTAGACTATTGGCATGTGACTAACATTGTGATCAACACTTGCCTCCCATTAAAAATCCCAATCCTGGTAAGCATTTACCTCTAAATTTTAGATCCAATTCGTATTTTCAATTATCACCGATAAAATAGACACAATACAAAACATTACAAGTGTGTAAAATATCTTGTGCAAGGCCTCATTGATTTTAGTCGAATTTCAGTTGGTGATGTTAATGATAAAGGAAATAAATTTGTGGCCCCTCCTAACTAAAATTTGCAAATCTTTACCAACCCTATTCCAAACCATAACATTTAA
>VDFB02048936.1:0-10023 GCA_007258455.2 Sequoia sempervirens
TGTAGACACCTAAAAATGTCCATGTCTTGCAACACCTAGACATCTTGTAGTATGTTTTTCCCTAGGTACCCATGTCATCACCTAAGTAGTTAAATAAATTTTATTTATTTGACTAATTTCATTTATCATGTATCTATTCTTCTATAATTAATTAAATATTTATTTATTTAATTATTCATGACCATTTATCCTCTCTAATTAAATAATTATTTTAATTGTTTAATTAGTCATTTATCCATTCTCCTATGATTAAATAAATATTTATTCATTTAATTATATTTTTCACCTTCGTCTATAATTAAATAATGATTTTACATTATTTAATTATCTTTCCACATCATCTCTATCCTTATTAGATAATGCTTTATCATTATTTAGTAAGTTTATCATTTCAATTATCCTTCTCGTCTTTTTTAGGATTTATTTCCTTTAAAAGAGAAAATCAAAATCTTTCTATCTTTTCACATCTTATCTTATCTTGTATTTCCTCTTTGATCAAATAAAGCAAAAATCAAATCTTATCGAATCTTCTTCTCTATCCACATCGAAACTCTATAAATATGGCCTCTCACAAGCCATTTAGGGGAGGATCTTTTGAGTACCCTTACTCTGTCGAATTATCTCTACAGTGTTTCATCGTCTTTCATCCATCATTCTCCATCTTTGAACCTTCACTACATCGTTATGTTGCTATATTGAGCAACCAACATTCCACAATCAAATCCTTCGAAATCTTGCATTCTTATGCGAGATTGAGAAGAACAATGGAGTGAATCCCTATTAATATGCATGTGTGTTTAGATTAAATATTTGTTTTGCATGTGTGTGTGTTTTTCAGGTAACTTCATTGAGGATGGTGAAAATCTGAATCTTAATCTCATAAAATTTCAGAATTAATTTTTCCTCCATCTACAATTGTAATTACAAATTTTAAGTGAAATTCAATGATGCATGATGGAAAAATGCAACCTATATGCACTTTCCCTAATGCAAAATTTAGAAACCCTAAATGCCAATTAATTAGTGTAAGAAATAATGCAAAGTTAATGTAAGCTAAATCTAGGACTATGATGCACTAAAAATTAGAAAATAAGGTTTTCTAAAGGATAGGTTCACCAAAATAAAATGAAGAAAATTGTCACTCTATGTTTAGGGAGAGAGAACCACCAATTTCCTTCAAGTTTAATTCAAGGAAACCTTAGAGATCTCAATATAAGGAAGTAATGAGCAAAAGATATCTACAATAAGGTGTCTTAGGGGTGTGATTAAATACAAAATGAGGTTTCAACACTAAGCAAAGACTTAGAAAGAAATATATGAAATGTAATATGCAAGACTAACTAAATGACCTTGGAAATGAAACTGGCAATCAAAATAATGAACTAAGAATGAATAGAAAGGTACTTGGAAGAAGGATGTAGTTAGAAAAGGCTTTTAAACCCTAAAATTCTACTATTTTAATCTCACTAGGACTCATATGCTAGTCTGGGTGATTTAGTACCAGACAAGGGTTTCTGCGTAGAAATTGGAAACTCTCAATAACTCATCTAGATCTCCTAAAATCTAGAAAAAGGTAGTACTAGGACTCATACGTCCAAGGTGGTGATTTAGCCCCAATATTAGGGTTTGGTTGAAACTCTGGTATTCTCTGGTGATCTTTTGTAGCTTCTCTCTTGTCAAATCTCTAAGTTTGAAACACTGAATTGTGACCTGTAGGTGACTTTTCCTGAAGATGGAAACCTTCTGACAACTTGAAAATTTTCCTTAATCTTGCAACTTAGTCTTCAAAGGGTCTTCAAGCTCCAAAACACCTAGATCTACAATCACACATGTAGAGAGAGATAAAAAAAACTTATTGATTTTAGGGAATATGGGTTTTCCTTGGTCAAACACCATTTAGGTAATTAAACCTTATGATGAAACAATGAAACATGAACATGAACATCAAACATGAAACATGAAAAATAATCCCTTGAATGATGTCTTGAAATGTAAATCTACAATCTAACATGAAGTGGCCATGTAGAATGTAGATCTTGATCTTGAATTCGATGTGGAACAATACTTAATTTGGATCATGAATGCTACATCACAACACTAGCTCAACAACATTCTTTTATGCTTATGTGTAAGATCATCATGGAAAAACATGCCCTTAAGTGGCAAAAAATTCAAAAAAATCAAATTTAGGCAACTTACATAAAAATTTGAATAAGTTATCTATATTATTTCAAAAATATGTAAGAATAGAATCTTAGCAAATTGAATGCAATTTCTAAACTACTAGGTTTTTTTTTTAAAAAATCTATTTGGTGAAAAATTTGAAATTTCAATGCAATAGTACTTAAATTTCAGGGAAAAGAAGAAGTAGGTGTCTGTCTGACCACCCAACCATAATAAAATGATAATATTTTTTATAAGATTTTAGATATAAGTATAAGAGTCATGTCCAAATGTGATACACATTTTTTGTAATTTTTTCCAAGCAAATAATTAATTATGATTTTTATTACAACTTTTAAAAAATATAAAATTTTTGCACGTCTAACCACCTTAACTTGGTCAAAACTTCATGAAATTATATTTTTTTAATTCTATAGTATACGAAGCATAGAATGTGACACATGTTTCAGATTCAAAAAATGTGATACCGCTTGAAAGCTATAGATGTTTTTCAATCAGCCTATCAAACATGACTTTAGTCATAATTAGAAATATAAAATGAATAATAATTATTTATTAAATTCAAAGTAAAGCATAATTTATATTGGTGGAAAGTTGAGAATCTCCTTTAAAAACCCTTTTCATTTCATTAATTTGGGTAAAAAAGTCACCAGCCACATACCCTACAAATACCCATCATATCGCCACTTTTGGCCCATCATGATCCTGCACATACCCATGCCTTGACATGATGATGGTTCTTGAATTTCTACAATAAAACTCTTATAATCTACCTTTGAATGCTCTTGAAATGCTCTTGTGAGCTCTTGCAAAAGTCCTCTTGATTGTTTATGAAGTTCTAGGATAGCATAGTTAAAATTATGTTAAATAACCCTATATTTATACTTGTTTATGCCAATTTTTTTAAAATTACAACACTAGAAGATAGCATCAGATCTATGAAGATAAAATGACACCAAGAATTAAATTCAAAATGGGTCCTGATTAGAGTGGGACTCATATGCCTGAGGTGGCGTATGAGTCCCAATGACTCCAAACTGGGGCACAAACTCCAAGATAGGTCTTGTTTAATGTGAAACTCAAAATTAGGTCCCAAGACCTAGGTGGGACTCATATTCCCAAGGTGGTGATGAGTTCCAAATCACCAAATTTGGATCACATGACCCAAAACATTGAACTATGATTCATTATGTGATAAGTGTCAAGATTACCCATTGAAAGATGGAATTAATAAGGCTTGTGGATGCAAAATATGACCAATTAAGGCATAAAGAAGCCTAGTTAATTAATAAAGCCATAGATTACTATGAAATTTTTAGGATACACTTACAACACCTTAAATAAGGCACCTTTAAGTCCATTTTATCATTAATTATTCACTCCCAGATTAAGTCTAAAAAAGGGCTACTTTTTTACTACACTACATCATTAAGGCCTCATGTTCATTATCAATATCAAAGGAGGTTACTACATCATTCAATTTCATAGAAAATTGGATATCATTCCCCTACAAAATTTATTGGAGCATCCTATTATATTTAGGTGATGTTTAAATAAAATCCCATAAGGATATCTTAGCGGGATTATTTTTAAGTTCAAAAAAATCATACAAATTTTCATCATGTAAAGGAAAAAAAGGAGCACTAAGAAAATTAGGTTGAGAAAATGGTAATGAAGTGGGAGTTATTTTTGGTTGCCTATTGTTCCTTGTATTGTATGTGTGAGTATCAGTATTATAACTTGACTACTGTGAAACATTGTTACTATCTAGTTGCATTGTAAATTTCAAGATATCTCCTAGGGATAATTTATGAGTTCCTATGATGGGAGGTGACTTAGGAGGCTCACTAATTAATGGATATCTAATTTGAATGTTCATAACCTCAACTGAGCTACCTAGATGACCTTCTAGTGAAGGGGGATTTAATGTGAACTTAACATCTTAATTCATGACATCCATATTAGTATTTTTTGAGAAAAATTTAGCATTGAAAGAGGGACAAACAAATTTCTCAATATGTTCAATAATTGGGTCTTCTAACACCAAAATACCTTCATCACAAGTAGGAGAGGCATTGGGAGAAAAACAATTATGATTGTTTAGGCTTGCATCCTATTGTATCAAAGCTTTAGTGGATGATCTAGGTGATATGAAGTCCTCAAGGGCTTCATCCAACATGTCAAATTCATCACAACTAAAGGGTTTGAAGGGTATGATTTCTCCAAGGTTAACCATTTAGTTTTTTTTTTAGTTTTTTTTTATCTTTTTGAATTTTGTTTATGCTCCCTAATGATTGCAAAATGTAAAATAATTTATCTAAGATATGAAATGATGCTAAAAATAAAGTAAAAGTATAAAAATATAACACTATCCTCGACTGAAATATGCAAGAATTTTTTTTCAAAATGTTGAAAGATTTAGCTAAAGAAGCAATAAATTGAATTCACAAACAAACTATTTCATAAAACTAATGCTCAAATTTGAGAACAACACAAAGGAAAAATAGAGGCTAAAAATAACCCAAAAACTTGTCTAAAATTTTTCTACAAGGACTAATTTTCCCATCGGAAAATGGGTCCTTGCTCAAGGTTTTAAAGAAATGAAAAATATAATTTTTGATTTTTTTTGTGTTTTTTGTGCTAGGTTTCAGACTATAAATTTTGTGACAAAATTTTCCATAGTTTGATGACCTAATGCAAGTAGAATTAATGAAAAATGGTGAACTATATGATACTTTTTGAAATGCAATTTTGATCCAAATTTTTGATTTAAGTGACTAAAAGTATGCTATTATGAAAATGCTATGCAAAATCAATCTAACATTATTCTATTTTTGTTGAACTTTTAGATTTAAAATGAATGCAAAATGCAAGTTTACACCTAAAATGCAATGCAACTTTATGCCAAATTTAGAAACCATAAATGAAATGAATTAATTCAAATCCTAGATCTAGGGTTTGAATGTAGTCCAAATAAAAAATTAGAATGTTCAAATCATCAAGTTCACCATAATGAAACATAGGAAAAGTGCACAGGTTCACCAAACATGAGATTTTATACAAAATTTGGAATGTTTCACCAAAATTACTATAAATAGAAAGGGTAAAATGGGGTGTAATGGACCTACCTATTTTCCTTTTCATTCAAGAAATGAGATCCTCCAAGATAGAATTCACTTTCATCCTTTATGTGAGTCAATTATATGGAAGATCTGCAAATTTCCTTCATGTGTGTGAGGATGAGGATTAAAGTTCAAACAACACTTTTTGGAGATGAAACTAAAATAGTGAATAACCTCAAATATATAACCTAAGGCCTGATTCATGCAGATGAAGCATAGATCTAACATAAACAATCAACTTTGTACAAATTGGATGAGTGGAGGACACTTAAAAATTGCCTCAAAATGGTTGTGAAGTGTCATGAGACAAATTTTTGATAGAAATGACTAAACAGGGGATTTAGGAGAAAGATTAAAAATACCAATTGCACTCATTCATGAAATGTAAAGGTTGGATCTGATAGATGAAACATAGGACTAACAAAAACAGTGAACCTTTGGCAGATTTGGGAAGGGGGAAATGTTGTACACCTATTACAAAAAGATGTTTCTAGAAGCTATCTTGGAACTCATTTTCCTATAGGAAAATGGTTCTTTATCAAGCTTTGAAAATTTGATTTTTGGTTCCTCTTCTCCTATGTCTACACTTCTAGATTCTATAGGTTTCACAATCAGATAGTTAGAAATAAATTCGGGGTATGAGTTTCTTTGAGATGACAATAAAGGTGACAACAAATGTAACTTTTCAATTTTTCACTTTTCAGATCTTCATTTTTTCTTCAACCTATGAACTTGGAAATCCACAACAAAAAAAGTGAGTAGGAGAAATTTTTGTTTTTGGGTGAATGTGGGTTTTCCTTGTTCAAACCTCATTTTGGTAATTAAACCTTGAAATGAAATAATGAAAGCATAAAAGGAATGATGAATGAACAATACAGTGTTGCAATTCAAAAAACCCTTGAATAAACCTTAGAAAGAATGAAATCTTGATGTGGATCATGCATGAAATGGATTCAATGGATGTGTATTTTGATACTTGAATCTCTCTTTGAGTCTTTGACTTGAATGCTTGGATTAGATCTTGAAACCTACATCACAATGTTAGCTCCAAAAACATGCACGAATGAACATAACTTTGACATGATTCTTGAGTTCTTGAGTGCTACAACAATGCTTGATAAATATTCTCTTGAATGCTCTTGGCAATAATCTTTTCTCTTGTGAAATTTCCCTCAATTGTGCTCTTGAAATCTAATGCTAATTTGATAAAATAACCTTGTATTTATAAAAAATTATCCTTAATTTCCCAAAAAATAAATATTACAAGTTTACCTTTGAGATTTGAATTTGGGATGATAAAAATACTACCAAATTTTTTTTTAATAATGGGTTCAAAGGTCTCAAGAGGACCCATTTTCCCATGGGTGAATGGGTCCCAAGTCCCTCTTCCTGGAATAGACATTCCTCAATGTGAAGTGTTATGTGTTGGAATTAATTATTGTCAGGTTTCACCTTTGGAAAATGCAATTTATTAGGCTTGTAAATGAATAATATGGATTATTAAGGCATAATTAAGCTCAATTTAATTAAGTGTTCCCAAAAAAGTGTGAAAATGTAAAGAGGTAAATTTTTCAACCCTAAATTAAGGCATTATTAAGTCCAATTTTAATTAGGATGGCCCAAATAAGTGTGAAAATGTAAAGGGATACATTTTTCTACACTACATTTAACCCCCACTTTAGTGATAGGAGGACCTTGCATCAAACTTATACTAAAGTACACAAATATGTGTCACAGGGGTCCACAAATTTTGAGGGGATAGGATGATAAAGATCAAGGAGGTTGCATAAGCCCCTAGGGTCCAAGATCCCATGTCAAACCAACATACGTACAAAGGAACACACACAAGATGTATGATAAAAAGTAGCAAGATAAGATACACAAACATGTAATATTAAAGTTAATGCAAAGAGGAAAGAAATATAGACCAACAAATTGTATTATTCCACACCTATCCAACACATGGCTCTATAGGTAAGCAAGTTCTATTATGCTTGATGGCCTTGAAAAGTGAAAAGGTTCGACACGCAAGCAACTTGTCTTATGCTAGGTGGTCTTTGGAAAATAAACTCACAAGCGCTAGTGAAATATGCCATTCACTAGGTTAGCCCCCAAAAAGTGGCTAACTGAGAAATTCATGCCTCTATCTAGGCTCTCACCATATAGTGAGAAATTCACGCTAGTTCTATAGGCTCCCATTGTACTAACCATACCAAATTTATACCTGGGCAATCCCACAATATTGGTTTACAATTTTTGGCCAAACTGGACACTAAACTAATCTTTTCTAACTAAATCTTCACTTTTGGGAACATATAGTAGCTAAACCATGAGGAATTTCAAGATGATACAAACTAGTGATTTGTGACATTTTATCTGTAGATTCTAAATATATTTTTTTCATTTTTTTTGGAATCATATTGTACTTCTTTTTCCATCTCCTTCAAAAATTAGTTTTTTCAATAAACACCATTTTTAAGGAGTGATGCTCATTGTATACAACATAACTTTTTTTCCATGAAGGATGAAATTCTAATTTTTTTGAATTTGTATTTGTAACTATGATACCTAGCACTTTCATTTGGTTTCATATTTTTTTATTGAATATTTTTTCCTTAATCAAGTTTCAAAGTCAAACCAGTTACAATTCAAACATAGGCGAACTGTATACAACATAACATTTTTTTTGCTGGATCAAAGACTCTAATATCTAGTGCATTGATATTTTTCAAATATTTTTTTTGATAATATACTATTTTCAACATGTGCATAATAGAGAGCTTTATTTATTGAAACCCTACATTCACAAGAAATAAAAAAAAATATAATAATAAAATTAAATCAATTTAAAATTATACTTTTTGGGAAGCTTATAATAAGTACTACATACTTACAAAAATAAATTTTAAATGAATTCATTTGATCCCCCAAAAGGTAAATCAAAAGTGGTTTTTTATCAGCATTTTGATAGGTGTAAAGGAGACTCTGTTATAGGTATGGTTTAAAACTAGTGGGTTCTATCCAAGGGGGTTTGATCTAAGGTGGTTTGATCAAACCCTCTTCAATTGGAATCCTTTAAATGGAAATTTTCAAGACTTAAATCATTATATTTTCTAAAAATATGTGATTTTAGGAAAAATGGATCTCCTAGAAATTGTAAACCAATATTGTGGGATCACCCACTTCTTGATAACTTTTATAAGGTGCCACACAAAATGATCAATGGGTGTTGCCACAATAATGGGTTACACTTTCGGGACATCTAATTTTTGTTGAAATCATATATTTTTAGAAAATATAATTATTTAAACTTTGAAAGGTTCCACTTAAAATATTTAATTGAATATGGTTTGATCAAATCCCAGAGAAAACCCTCTTGGATAGAACCCCACTAGTTTTAAACCATGCCTATAATGGAGTCTCCTCTACACCTATCAAAATGTTAATAAAAAACCTTTGGGGGATCAAATGAATTCATTTAAAATTTATGTTTTGTAAGTATGTACTCCTTATTATAAGCTTCCCAAAAATTATAATTTTAAATTATTTAATTTGATTATTATATTTATTTTTTATTTCTTGTGAATGTAGGGCTTTTCACCAAAAATCAAGCTCTTTGTTCTGCACATGTTGAAAAATAGTAGATTAAAAAAAAAATCTAAAACATATATATGTCCTTGATCCAACAAAAAATATAAAATTGAATTTTGATACATATAAAAAAATTTGTGTTATATAGTAAACCTATGTCTAAATTATAATTGGTTTGAGTTCAAAACTTAATTAAGAAAAAAATATTTAGTTAAACATTATGAAACCAAATGAAAGAGCTAGATATCATAGTTACAAATCTAAATTAAAATTAAAATAAAAAATTAACCTTCGTAGAAAAAAATTGTGTTATATAGTAAACATCACTCTTTAAAAAAGTTGTTTACTATTAAAAACTAGTTATCAAAGGAGATGAAAAAAGAAATGAAATTTGATTACAAAAATTTTCAAAAAATATATTTATAATTAATATACAAAAAAAAAATCACAAATCACTAGTTTTCATCATCTTCAAATTTCTCATGGTTTAGCAGTTATAGGTCTTTGAAATTGAAGATTTAGCCAAAAAAGTTCAGATCAATGTCAAGTTTGGCCAAAAAGTGTAACCCACTATTGTGGAATCACTCCAATATGGTCTGCTAAAAATAAATTCCAAAATTCCAAAATGAAATAATTCAAATGTTAATAAATAATGTTAATATAAAGGTCACACTTCTTAGGAGATATATGCCATCATCACTAAGAAGGGAACATGCAAACAATGGATAGGGGAAAATATTCCCCCCACTTAAAATATCAACATACATGCTATGTTGGTTTTTTAAGTAGAAAGAGAGAATGAGAGGATCATTGAAAATAATGTACACCTCAAAAAACTAGTTATCTTTGCCTCCCAATCACAGAGACAAAGACAATCACCAAGAACTATCATGTTGTTTCCAAGATAAATATGGTTGCACCTAAAATTATACCACCATGAAGGGAAATAAGCAAGACACATAAAGCTACCAATGCCACATAGTGATGAGTAACATGATAGGATGAAAATCAATATCAATTAGAGGAAGTAGTTGCATCAACACAAGGAAGAGCACCACAATTTTTAAGATGTTTAATTTTATTACTTAAAGCCTTACATATATTAGTAGAATGACCATGAGCTCTA
>VDFB02048937.1:0-12859 GCA_007258455.2 Sequoia sempervirens
TAAGAAACAATCCATAGACAAAAAATGAGTGAACATGCCCCATCCTCACCTCTCTAGTACAAGAAATCCTTGAGAATCTAAAAGACATGCCACCAAAGATAAAAAATCTTAAAATAATCAAAGATCGACAAACAAACAGGCATCATGCTTCAATGTAGAACTGATTCTTATTACAGTTTATGTGTTTGGTTGGATTTGAAAGGGGGATTGATAGGTATGTTTCAATGTCCATTTGATTGTCAATTGTGGTGTTATTTAATTTTGTTGAAGTTCAAAGCTGTGTGGCGATCTAAAAGTGTCACTGTCTTTTTTTTATTTTTTTTTGGGATTTTTTAGAATATTTGATTTTTTTGGATTTTAGAAATATTTGATTTTTTGGATTTTAGGAATATTTGTTTTTTTTTGGATTTTAGGAATATTTGATTTTTGGATTTTAGGAATATTTGATTTTTTTTTGGGATTTTAGAATATTTATTTTTGGGATTTTAGGGATATTAGATTTTTTTTGGATTTTTCAAACTGTTGATTTTTGGACTTTGAGAATATTTGATTTTTTTGGATTGGGAATAGTTGATTTTTGGATTTTAGAGTATTTGATTTTTTTGAATATACTTGATTTTTTGGAATTTAGAATATTTGATTTTTTTGGATTTTTAGTATATTTGATTTTTTTGGATTTTTTGGAATATTTGATTTTTTTTGGATTTTCTTGAAGTTTTACAATGGAATGAGACAAATTTCCAGCGAGGAGACAGACAAAGAGGGTAGTTTCTTTGACCATGAGATAATGAGTATCCCAACCCATAGCTAAGGTCAAGGAAATGCCCCAGTGAGGGATAGGGCCAACTTAGTATGCTTGGCAAAGCGAAGTGAGCAAGAGAGGGGAATGTCAAAAAATTCATAAGCCATGGTGAATGTGAAAAAGGTCATTATGAAGTGGAGGGTGAATGGAAATGGGATGGAAAGATCAAGTGGAGCTCTAAAGGAAAGAGGAGTGAAGCCTCTATGCATGGTGCCGATTTATCGGTTTTCACCATGGTACTTGCTCAAGGTGCCACTGAAGTGGTTTTCACCATTGAACGAATTGATTTCTCTTTACTTTTTCCATATTTTAAGGATTTTTTTCTATTCTTTTAGGAATTTTTTTTTGTTTTTTTGTATTTTTTAAAGGTTTTAGCCTAGAGCTCTGAAGCTAGGTATAAAATTGATAAGTGCCAGATCCATAGACTACCTTGATGATGCCCTGATCATGCTTGAATGACCATGTTGGATGAAAGGACCTGATCTGGATGACAAGTGCAAGTGGAAAATATGACATATGATAGATGTGGTGGATGAAAGAGGCTATGGTATGATCCCTAATGTGCACACTACGTGGGCCATCAGGCTTTAGATGAAAAGGAGCTTGGGCAACCGATGAGCTAGAGTACGTGAAAGGGTCATCGTCAAAGGTCCATTGAAAAACATCGCCAATGGAGGGATATGATGGATATGTGAATATGGATGGATGGAATGGAATATATGGTATGAGTGAGAATGACGTGGATGGAGACCTTGGATCAACAAGCTCTTTTTTTTGAATTTTTTCCTTGATAGATGCCCCCAGTGATTTTTGATGGAGAGGCATACTTGGAGATCGACTTTTTCTTGCTTTCAATTTTTACATTTATTTTTGATTCGTCCGATAGATTTTTATTTTAGCTAGAGGACTTGTCTTGATCTTATTTCATGTTTTATTTGTCCAATAGATTTTTATTTTGGCTAAGGGACTTGTCTTGATCTTCTTGTATTTTCATTATGTCTCTCGATTCTTGATCTCCTTTTAAAGATAGCCCATTCATAGGAGCTTTTCCTTTATTCTTCTATTGAGATATAACTTGTTGATCCATGTCTATGATGTGAGTGGATGTGAGTGAGGTGGATGAAATAGGTGAAGTGACATGGATGTTTATTGGATGAATGGGAGTGGCGATGCCATCAAAAGAGTCTTTGGGACTATGCTTTTCAGTACTGCTAATGTCAAAGGAAGCTTGCACATCCTTAATGACTTGGAAAGATGGCTTAGTAGAGGTGCCAATAGGAGATTCATATCCTATCCCAAGGTAGGTGGGATGGAAGGATGATGATTGGATATCCTCAGCGTGGTCATGATCAAAGAGTGGGTTATCGTAGATGTCCTGCTCAAACAGGGGGTTATCATAGATATGAAAAGCTTGAGTGTAAGAAGATATGGAAAAGGCAGGTGTATCATTAGGATCCCAAAAGGTTTCAATCTAAGCATGACCATCTTTTTGCGTTCCTTCTGTAGCTGTCTTGACATCATTGTTGGAAGTTTGACCCTTCTCCATGACATTAGTATTCTCTTTTGTTGATAAATTATCCATACAAAATTCTCCACATCCCATATCATGGATTTGGACCTTTGGGTTTGATGGTGTGGTAAATGAAGTGGATTCTTTTAAAAACTCAGGATCAACATATTCTTGAGAAGGATGTGCTTCATGATTGCTAGGGATTGTGATTTTAGTTTTAGGTCTTAGATTATGGAAATACATGAAAGGGTTTGGATCTCCTTGTATTGTGATTTTGACACCTCTGTGTGGGAATTTAATGCACTGATGGTATGTAGAAGGTACTACTTGCATTGCATAAATCCAAGGTCTTCCAAGGAGGATGTTACAGGTCAGAGGGAGATCAAGAACTTGGAAAACTACATCCTTTACCATAGGCCCAACCCTGATTGGTAGAGTAACTGAACTTTTAGATGAGCATTCATCTTCATCATTTTCATTTATGGTAATATTTTTCTTTGGATTAACTAAATTTTTAGAGAACCCTAATTCTGTGATCAATTTTTGAGTAAAAATATTAAGACCTGCTTCTCCATCTATCAGAACTTGCTTGATCTTAACTTAATGGACAAGGACTTCAATGTGTAAAGGTGTGCTATGTGGTTGTCAGATGGAAGAATCATCATTCTCAATAAAAGTGAGAGTGTGAGGAGAGGTGATGTGTCCCACCATGGCTTGGAATTGATCTTCATGTAGGTCTATAGGCACTGTAGTAGTAGCAAATGCACTTTATCTAGGATAACTTTATGCTCAGGAGATAGGCATAGCACCTCAAGTATGGAAATTTACTCGAGCATTTTACCTAAATGATCTATGAGGTTGTATCATGAAGTTGGTGCATCGAGTTTTGAGTTAGGACCCCTAAGGGTAACTATGCCTCTGCGAGTAGTAACATTGTAATCAGGTTCTTTTCCTTTTATAATGAAAGTGTTTACATGATTATCAACCTCACTGATGTTATTTATGATATAATCATATTTAGTAGTAGTATATTTTACACCATCACCAGATTCAAGGGCCTTTCCTTTATCCTTGTCATGCTTAGGGAAAGGGTTTTTAAACATCTCATGATTAGAGTTACCAAAAGGAATGTGCCCATCAACTGCTATCTTACTGTCATCAATAAGGTCTTGTATCAGATGTCAAAGTTTATTGCAACTACTAGTCTTATGTCCTTTGTGTCTAAAAGTGATCCTCATTCCACCATGGGGGTTTGACTTGTGGATTATATTCTTTCATCTCAGGTAGTGTTATAAGATTATTTTCAAGGAGTTCTTTTAATGTAGATTCAAGCGATTGTCCCAATGGTGTAAAATTTCATTTAGGGCCCAAGCTTCTTTGTTTTTCTTTTCCTTTTTTTGAAGATGAACCTTTAAGGTTGCAGATAGGTGATGATATTTTAGTTGTTTTTGCATCAACAACTTCGTCATTGACTAAATTCTTGTTCTTAACCCAAAAAGGTGTCTTGTTGCTTGAGCCTAATTTTTTATCTTTGTCATTATTAAGTTTAATAGTTCCATCATCAATGAGAGTTTGTTCGATTCAAAATCCCATTTCTATGGCTTCATCAAAGGAATCCAAGCATTTGAGGTGAAGTTCCCTTCCAATTTCCTCATTCAAATTTTGACAAAAGAGATCAACCAATTCTTTGTTTGGAATGTCATAAGGTAATTATTTTGTTAAATGTCTCCATCTTTGTAAAAATGACACAAATATTATCCTTATTTTTGTTTGGTGTTAAAAAGGTTTGCCATGGTCACTTTAAGTTCATAGTTGAAACTATAATTGGAGATAAATTTATCAGCTAGCTCTTGAAAAGATTTGATGGTCGGCCTGGTAATTGTGAAAACCATTCCATAGCTTCTCTCAAATTGTGAGGGAATAATCTCATAAGGTATGTCTCATCCACTACAAATTCCAAGGTAGTAGCATAAAATTCTCTTAAGCAGTCTTTAGGATCTCCTTTTCCCTTATATTTATCAAGTTTCGGTATGTCCTAGTGACTAGGAAAAGGTGGCATTGGTATGCTCAGATCGAAAGGATAAGGAAATATATCTTCAATGGAGAACTTGTGTGATGATGTTTTACTATTCTTGAGAGTATCCAATTCTTGTCTCAGTGCTCTAAGCTCATCCAAAATAGGATTGTTTGTAGGTGCAAGTTTTGACATCTTTGAAGATCTCTTGTAACTAGGTTGTAAATAAAAGGGTTTGTGATATTTGATTCTATCCTCATTATTTGTTTTTGTACACTTAGGTTCACTAGTTTCATGTATGTCACTCATCATGAGTAAGGATATATCAAAACCATGAGGTAGTTTGATTTCATCATCAACAAGGGCCTTGAATTATTGTTGTGGATTACATTTGACTACCTCTGTAAGCAGTTTAGTGAATCTATGATCATTAAGTGCTTCATTTATATGGGATTGGGTTATTTCTTCATTATCAGTTTCATTTGTTTCACTAGTTGCAACACTAATGTGATCTTACCCATCAAAGTTTTTTCCCCAAGGGTTCCCTTCTTGAAACATTTTTGCTCTTGTTCTAGGGGTCATGGGTAATTGTTCTGATCTTCAACCCAGGACAGGATAATGTATGAGACCTAAGATTAGGATGCAATGAAAATGGATATGATTTTAAGATGAGATATGGGAATGGTATGGTATGACATGACAAGCTTGGTATGGTAAGAATGCAAAAGCTCAAGGAAACTCTAGGTCTGATGCTAATTATGATGCAAGGATTTACTTGTGCTCTGATGGATAGACACAAGGATAAATGATCAAGAGAGGGAATCCTAAGGTAGGAGATTATGAACTCCAAGAAGATTACCCTACTCAAGGATGATGGTAGGTTTCCCTAACTCAAGCATGATAAACCTCAAGTGATACGAGTGATTAATAGCCAAAGGTTTTATTTCAAGAACTAGGAAGAGTAGCCTAAGTGCTAGCTAAAGGCTTGTTTGACCAATGATGGATATGCAAGGGTGGCCGATATGCAAGGAATAGGCAGAATGCAAGGATTGAAAGATCAGAACTTGAAGGATGATGCCCCCAAGAGAGTTAAATGATAGGTTCATTTTGGATTTTTTAATGTTCAACTTTTTTTGTTGGGGGGTTTACAAAGTTGAAATGTTGCAAATTCCTAGGTGTGATGTTTGGTTGAAATTTGTTTTGAACACACACACGCAAGACATGAAAAACATATTTTTTTTGAGTTTGATCTTGATATGAAATGAAAAACACTTTGAAAACACTTTGTACAACCCTAGGTTGGCAAGGAAACCATTAGTTGATATCCCCACTTGGATTGCTACAACCACTTAAACAAGGAAGATAGATAGATACTTGGTGGCGCTAGCTCCTCCTTACATGACACTCACTTCTTGGGAACACCAAGTCTCATTCCTCGAAGAGGAATTTCTATCTCTACACATGAATAGTGAAGACATGGGGCGGCTTCAGAGGTCCGACCTCCTACGATCAATGAGCGTATAAAGGTTTTTGGCCACTAAAACAATTGGTTCTTAGTAAGGGCTTTCGTTCAAGGTGGCCATACATGTGGCAAGATTAGCTCAAGATTATTTCAATCAAGAGGCCTCCCAGTCCCTTCCTAAGAAATGATTTTGATGTAGCTCATGGGGCTACTAGGGGTGGCACTTATCATTATGACACATCCACACCTATTGCTTATGAATTTCATCATAAACACATTTTTTATATAGCGGTTTGAAAGAGCTTGGACTTAGGTTGTTACTGCTTGGGTTGTTCCCACCTTTCGAAGTGGGGTGGAAAGCCCTCTAAAGGTATAAAAAAGCAAGGAAGTACATTGTTTTTGATCTCCCAAATCGCACGAAGTGCAAGGAGAGAGCATACAAAATGCCTTTGCCTCACACTCGCATGGGGTTCATTTTAAATCCAAATCAAAATGTGTGGGTGGTTATACAAAATGTAAAAGGAATTCTTTTGATTCTCAAGGTCGTTGACTGGCGTGAGAGAAGAGCATACACATTCAATGATAAAAATACAAACCACAAGACATGGAAAACACTTGTTAATTTTAACCCTGCTTATGATGTCAAAGCAAACACTCGAGTTCTTTTTAGATCAACAAATCCATATGTGATCTAATCTAAAAAAGAAGACACAATTTTTCAAGATTAGACTCTCTGAAAATCGAGCTTGCAACACACTGATTAGTAGTCTTAGTCAATTCTCTTCGACAAATGAGAGTTTTATATTTTTTTTTAATTTTTTAAGTCTTTGACATGCGAGCCTGCACAAAATCCACTTGTCAACATGGGTTGGGTACTAAATCAAAATTAAACTAAAAAGAAAAATGACATTAATCTAAACCTAACTAGATTAATCCAACTAACCCAAAGTGAATCTAAATTAATTAAACTAAATTAAAATTAATCTAAATTAATCAAAAATAGAACTAATCTAAACTAAATTAATTGCTAAGATTAATCTAAGTTAATCAAACTAAAATTAGTCTAAATTAATCAAAACTAGAATTAATCTAAACTAAATTAATTGCTAAGATTAATCTGAATTAATCAAACTAAAATTAGTCTAAATTAATCAAAACTAGAATTAATCTAAACTAAATTAATTGCTAAGATTAATCTGAATTAATCAAACTAAAATTAGTCTAAATTAATCAAAACTAGAATTAATCTAAACTAAATTAATTGCTAAGATTAATCTGAATTAATCAAACTAAAATTAGTCTAAATTAATCAAAATTAATCAAGCTAAAATTAGTAATAACATGGAACAGCGGTTGGAGCTGCTGTTGTGTGGAGACTAGGGTTTTGCTTGGGTTGAGCTAGCATTTGGAAGCATCTTAGGGAATTCTGATGGTTTTAGTGCTGATGAAGGATGCTCGGGGATAAGATTGGTATTAAAATACTCAGCGGTGTGTAGAAGACAAAAGAGTGTAAGCGGTGAAAGCTGACTTAGAGTGTGGATAGGGGTGACCTACCTCTGCAACAAGGACAAAAAAATGGGCATCTTGAAGCACGCGTCTCAAGGAGAGATGGATGTGAAAAGGGGTCCAAGATGTCTGAGAATGGGAGGAGTCAAACATGACCCTCCCATACAAAGAAAATAGGCAAAAAATCAGTAGGGAGGAGAGGAGGGGACCCTTTTTCAATTCCTGCAAATAGAATAGTCACAATGGAGCTAGATAGTGAGTTGGATCAAGAAGTGAATTTCAACAAAAACATTTTTTTTGGGTTGGAAGCCCAGTTAGGAGATTCGGGGTTTTGACCAAGCCCGTGACCTTCTGATGGATCCCTGTCTTTGGGGAGTCTATTTTATTTTAGGAAGGTATGTTCAAATATACCCCATGGCAATGTTGTTTTATTGGTTTTTTGAAAAGGGGCTTGAGGATAGAAATAAGATTTTGTACGAATACCACTGGGACTACGAAGAAAATTATACTCTACTTTTAAAGCCATGGCATCTGACTTTTAACCTAGCCATGAAAATATTTGAGAGAATTCCTCTCTGAGTGAGACTTCCTAACCTTCCATTGCAATTTTGGTTTGATTCCTACTTGGAGGTTGTAGGGAACTCTTTAGGAAGCTTCCTAATGGTAGATGAGGGTTCTTCAAATTTGTTGCACTCAACCTTTGCTCGGATTTTGGTGGAACTGGATGTGTCCAAGGAGTTGCCGGAAGAGATCCAGATAAAAACTTCAAAAGGTTGTTGGGTGCAACCTCTGGATTTTGAAGGGGTACCCTTTAGGTGCAGAGTTTACTTTCAAACAAGGAATTTGCTTGCTCATTGTGCCAAACATAGAACAAAGAAATCTTCTTCTTGGTGGAAGGATGCTGCTCCACAACACTAAAAAATGAAAAAAAGGAGGAAAGGAAGAGAATCTTACATTTGAAAAGTAGGGTAGAAAGAAGGGTCCGGGTTTCTGGGGCTCAAGTGCAGGAAGGGAAGGCATTGGAGCATGATGTTAGGGGAGGGGATCAGCTTATGAGATGAGTTAGGCCCACAGAACACAAGAAGGAACTTAATTTTGGGAACAAAGATAATGTTGTTCCCAGTAGGAGTGAAAATAGTTGAACTTAAAAATAGGGCAACAACACGGAATGTTGAGAAAAAGAAGGTGATGAGGAGTCCGCGAGGGAGAAAGAAGGCTGGGAAAAGGAAAGATGACGGAAAAAATCCACAAGTAACTGGCAGCCTGAACGGAGTTTTGAGGAGCCCTCTCAAAAAAGAATTGGAATGGAAGGAGACTGCAAGGGTGGAGGACAGTTGGAAAACTGTCAATTGGAAGAAGGAAAAGAAAGCAATGAAGAAAATGTTTGCAATGGTTCTCCAGTCTCAGACCAAGGGAAGATCAGATTGTGCCCCAAACCTATGATCTATTAATAGGTCTTTGTTTAGGGGTATAATGGTTGTAGGTCAGTTTGTTAGAATTGTTTATGGAGACTCCCTGTTTGATGTAGTGAATTTGTTTGTAATTCTTGCTAGGGATTGTAGGATGGATAGATAATAGGGCTAAAGGTTCTTGATGTGAAGCTTTATAGTGTTACATGGGATTTTAAACAAAAGAAGTTGTAAGGAGAACAACTATGTAAACTTTTTAATTTTCATTAATAAAAATCAACTCTATTATCAACCAAAAAAAATCAAACTAAAATTAGTCTAAATTAATCAAAACTAGAATTAATCTAAACTAAATTAGTTTCCAAGATTAATCTAAATTAACAAATTAGTTACTAAAAATTAATCTAAACTAATACTAAAAAATTAGTTACTAAAAAATTAATTCAAATTAGTTACTGAAAATTAATGCAAATTGCAGAATTGTAAACAATGATGGCATCATGATATTAACGCTGTGTAAGAGCTCTAGAACAGGGGATAATATTCGAATCATTCCAATAGAAATGCATGCACGTTGTCATACCATAGGAAGCTCGATGGTAGACTCCTCAAATGAATGAAAGAGTGTGCTTCAAATTTATGAGTAGAAGAAACTATGAGGAAATACTCATCCAGATTTCTTACAACCACTACACAACAATGCATGGAAAAGACAAAAAAATTGATAAAATCTTAGCTTCAAATTCATATTATTATCCAAATATTCAACCATACAGTAGAATATCAGTTAAACCATAATGGGAAAACACAATTTTGTCTGCAATATTGTTGCAAAATAATTCTGAAATAAGCATGCAACCATCTAGACTAATTTCACTTCAGGTTCACCATTATGTATATGCTAAAAATGAAAAACTAGTTGAAACTATAACTAGATACAAAAATTTTTCAACATTACATCAGTGAAACTTTTCTAAATGAACACAAATGCAAAAATGTAAACCATGCAAAACCCAAAACACATGCATTCAAAAGAAAACTAACTCCATTTTTCTCCTATCATCAAGATCTTGATTTAAGCATTTGGTGCTCTTAGATTTTTACAAGCACGAGTGCAAAAAGAAGCTATGATGAATGAAAGAAAGGATTGCATGATCAAAATTCAATTTTCTTTTTGGTGAGAAGAGAGAGTTTATATAGATGTCCGCACACAGTGGATTCATGTTGCGGGAGAGATGTGGGATTAAAAGAGTGAAGTGAAGAAATTGAAAATTATCCCATATTGTTTAATCAAATGAAATTGATTGAAATGAGAGAGATAAATAGGAAGATTTATGATAGGGTGGAGGTTTAAGAGTTAATAATAAATTGGATTTACGAATTAATGGATGATTTAATGGATTTATGTATTTAAATGATTTAATGAAATATGTAAATGGATAAAGATTGAATGATTGAATGATTTAATGATAATTTAATGATTTAATGAATTGAATGAATGGAGAATTTAATAATAATGTGAATAAAGTAATGTGAAATGGATAAATGATTGATTATGCAGATGGATAAATGCTTATAATATAAATGAATGAATAAATGCTTGTAATATGGATAAATGCTTATAAATGCTTATAATATGTTAATGATTTAAATGAATTAATGAAAATAGAGGAAAGTATTAAATGAATTTATTAAATAGATGAAAAATAGGATGATTGTGAGGAAATTTTTTGAGTGCCTACAGATGGCTCAATCATGGGTTGAGGCATATTGCTAAGGGATAATTCTACTATACGCTTTGCCTTAAACTTTTGGTATGCTTTGAAAAAGAAGTCTTTGTGGGTTCTAATAGGTTCAATAGGCTCAGGCCAAAAGAAATCCAATGAAAAGTTCCCACGGGAAGACACAGGATTAAAGCCACTATAGTGCACAGTAAAGATCTCATTGCCAAAGGGAAACTTCAAACATTTATGTACAACCAATGGGATGGAATTCATGGAGTGAAGCCATGGATAGCCTAACTTCACATCAAAATTTTCAAACGACGAGATGATGGTGAATGAGACATTTAATATTTTCAGACCAACATTTAGAGGGAGACTTATTGAGCTCATCGTAGGGAAAGAAAAACCATTATACACTATGATCCATGCTTTCGGTCTTTCATACATGTCTTGATAGAGTTCATGCACAAATAGAATTTCTTCAGTGATCACGTTCTCCACAAAGACATGATCAATTAATATCCCATTAGTAGGCTTGTCATTGATTCTCCTAGCTATGTAAAGAGGATCATCAAGTGCATGTTTGATTATGTCATTTTGTGAGAAAGAAATATCAAGGGGAATTTTGGTTTGGCCCTTACAGGGTTTAGCTTCAATAAATGCCAGTACTTCAACCATTTCATCCTCATTTTCATCTTTTGTATTTTCATCATCCATGTCAACATTCATCACATCATTCTTTGTTTCACTAGCTTTGACAAATGAAATATATTTGTGAGTTTTGGTTAGGAGGAGCTACATAATTATTATCTTGATCGTTCACACCTCCAATTTGAAGTCGATGAGGTCTTGCACAAGATGTTTAAGACACTTACAAGTATTACGTATTGGCTTCCATTTTTTGAATTGTAAATGCGATAATTTTAAATCTATAATTGTTGCAAAGTGGCCGAGGGGAAACGCTTACCTTTTTCCAATAGCTTCTCTCAATGCACATATCAACTTCACTATTCCTTCCAACAAGCAACTTGATCACCCAACTCAACTCACACATGCATACATGTTCAAAGGACTTGGGAATGCTATGTACACTCTCAACATGTCAAAACAAGACCAAATAACCTGACTTTACACTCGAAAACTCCCATTTTCTCATCACTCTTACACAAGCCCATGCAACCTTGCAACATTCACCAATAGAACAGTCAAAATAAAATATGATTAAAGGCATTAAACAGACCATGAAACAAGGTT
Source organism: Sequoia sempervirens (assembly GCA_007258455.2). Lineage (NCBI taxonomy): Eukaryota > Viridiplantae > Streptophyta > Pinopsida > Cupressales > Cupressaceae > Sequoia > Sequoia sempervirens. The sequence goes on from VDFB02048937.1 coordinate 11,682, forward strand.
TTAGAATCCTAACACCATCCTCCACAAGTTCCCAAAACCACAGGATCAAACACCCAACACAAATGTATCAAAAGATTGATTTACAAGCCATAAACAAGGCTTAACTAGGCATGTACAAGGAAGCTTTCAACTTGTCAAGGAACACCCCAACACCCCTAAAGCATTTATAAGGTTCAAAAATTCTCCCCAAGACCCAATACACACCTTACATCCATTCTATTTACCTAAAATACTCAGAAACCAAAAGAAATGCTTACAAATGATCATTTTATGGACTGTTTCAAGGTAAAACTAGACCTAGGGCATCACATAACTTTTGAAAACCTCCATCTTTCCTCCTGAAACCAATTGCATCATATCAATGACCCTTAAATCCACCATTCCACCAAAAATCAGAATTTTCCTATAGTGGAATGGTGAATTATGAACATATTTGTGAACAAACACTTGTTTTGTAGGTTTTCAGACCCACTTTCACTAAAATTGATGTAACTTACTCAATACTTGATGAAAATGAGCCAAACCACCACCAAAAGAAAGAATACTCTTCCCTCTTTCAAACCATGTCAATTGGGAGCCCATACAATGATGTACCAGACCGTACCAAACACGGGAACAGTGAAAAACACTGAAAAAAACAGAAAAACAAAGTTTTTAATTATATTAATGCTTCAAAACTTCATCCAACCACCTGCCTCGACCAAAAGGAGGCTATTTAAACTTGTCCACAACATTACCAACGACCCTCAACTGATTTTCAAGGAGGGAACCCATTGGTTAACGATAATTACGTCATAAATGTTGAGTTTACTCCAAATTACATTATGAAAACTTTGCATTTTGAAGCAACCTTTCAATCCTAAAGACCTAAGACCTTAAAAACCATTCAAATGGCTTGGAATTAGCCTTATTACATTCTTATGACCCCCACCCTTGCACATTTACATAAAAATTCATGCTTTTTCCTTCAAAGGCTACAAGAGCATCTTTTAGTGCAAGAGTGCATTTGTGTACATTGAGACTCAAAACTCAAAAACTCAACCTAGATCATAATAAATGGTCTTGTTAGACCTTATTTAAAGAAAAAAATACTCAAAAGACCAACACTAACCCTACTAAACACCAATTTCCATCAAATAAGCAAAAATGGAGAATGAGGTGTAGGTGCTCCTGCACCA
>VDFB02048938.1:0-17545 GCA_007258455.2 Sequoia sempervirens
TGGATAGCGACGTTTTGGTGGATAGCAATGGGAAGAGTTGTAGGCATTCAAAGCTCCTTAAGGTATGTATATCCACTCTGTGTATGAGCCATTTTTCCATTCTACCATGAATATTGAAGAAAAAAATGACTATTCATTGTGGGGTTTTCGTTTTGTGAATTTTTGTTGAGGGTTTTTTAATTTCGTTTCCTCCTGTCAGTTAGTTTTGAAAATTTGCACTTACGGAATGAAATAGATGACAACCCATCATGGAAATATGAGTGAAATAACTGAATAAGGTTTAGAGAGACCACAAACCATTGTATGTTTCAAAATAATTCAATAAGGTTTACAGAAACCACAAACTATTGTGAAAATCACATAAAGCCCAAAATGTCGCCATTGTTCACATTTTTATTTTGAATGTTGCAAGGTTTTCGTTGGGAAAAGGTCTATTTAGTTCAAATGAAGGTCTGATAATGTTTTTTTGTGTCAATGGTTTTTAAAGTTTTTGTTTTGTTTCCTTCATGTATGCTGGTTTTCAAAATTTTCCATTGTTGAATGAATTAAGCAACAACCCATTGTGGAAAAATGAGTGAAATTAGTGAATAATGTTTATAGAAAGCATAATCCATGGGTTCTGTAATGAAATGTTATATTTTGCAAACCACATAAAACCAAAAATGTCACTATTATTCACATTCTTATTTGAAATGGATAAAAAAGTGCAAAATGTGGCATTCGAAATCATAATTCACAAATACCAAAAATCCCACACGACATCCCATTTTTGGTGCCATTTTATATGCTATCATTTTGAAAAACACACTGTCTTCTAAAACTCAAACTGTTGTAAAACCCTTTAGAAGTAACAACCCAATTGGTTACTCACACCCAACCTCAATTTGGTATGTTTTGTGATTGTGTGGAGAACTGTTTATGATTTTGATAGTAGGAATGTCTTAATGGGGGTGGAAGGCAATTGTTATAAGAGCCTACAAGGCCAGTTAATTGTATGTTTGGAAGAGCATGAGTGTCTATGTTCGCCATAGTTCACATTGTTATTTGGAATGGAGAAAAAAGTGGAAAATGTGGTGTTCCAAATAATAATTTGCAAATAGCAAAAAGCCCATATGACATCCCATTTTTTGCCGCCATTTTATACACTGTCGTTTTGGAAAACATAGTGTTTCGTAAAACTCTAAGTGTTGTAAGGGCCTTTAGAAGTAACAACCCAATTGGTTACTCACCCTTGAACTCTATTTGGTATGTTTTGTGATTGTGTGGAGAACCTTTTGTGATTTTGATAGTAGGAATGTAATGAAATTTGAAAATAGCAGGTATTAGGATACCTGGAAGGCACGGTGTTATACATTGTTTGTTGTGTTGGAAAACACACTATCTCATGTCAATTAACTATTGCCTACCTTACATGGATGTTTGGTCTTGTTTGCTGGTATAGTCCAAGTGTCTTTTCAATTTGTTCATGTGATTGGAATAAAACACCTTGATGAAAAAGAAGGTCGAATGGACAAATTGTAATGATGGAAAGTCTTGATTATCAGACGTTAACTTTGACTTGTTGTGGCTTGTCCCGTTGCCAGAAAAATGTGTCAGGACCCGTGGGTTTTCAAAATCATATTTTGGAATGGACAAAAACCCAAAAAAATGTGGTATTCGAAACCATTTTTTGCAAATAGCAAAACAAGGTGCCAAGAATGTAATGAAATTGGAAAATGGTAGGTATTATGATACTTGCAAGGCACAGTGTTGTTATAGATGGTTTGCAGTGTTGGAAAACACACTGTCCCATTTCAGTTAGTTTGTTATGAATAGTTTTATTTCGTTACTCCAAGAATGTAATGCAATCCACTTTCAAATTTTGGAACAACTCTTTGATACAGTCGAAATGTCATTTCAGTTTCTTTATCTGATTGGAACAAAAAAAATGCTCGCAATATTTGCAGTGTTGGAAAGCACACTGTGTCTTCTCACTTGCACAGAGTTTTAGAACAGTATATACATTGCTTTTTTCTTAACAAGTAGGGTTTTCCAACATGCATACTCACTAAACAGAAACAATGTCTTGAAGAGCTTTTGTAATATAGACAGTTTGAATGTATTGAAAATCCCTTTCAAAATTTATAAGGACTTTTAATTTGGGCATAAATTGCATTTAAATTTCACATGGCTGAAAAAAAAAAAGTGCACAAAATAATTGCAATTTGGAAAACACAATGTTCGGTTTTAGTTATTTCAATGTCCTTGTTTAAATGTAAAGGGTTTTCTCATGGTGGGTTGCTTGATTCTTAACACCCACAATTTTGCAACATGGAATATTACAAGACACTATGAATGTCTTAGAAATCACACATTCCATTGTTGTGTTTTAATTTCAGTTGATTGAAAAAAAAAGTGCACAAAATAATTGTAAATGGGAAACACAGTGTTGGGTTTTAGTGTCAAATAACACATCTGTCATTTAAGGGGGGCTCTATTAACCCTCGACACATAGTGTGATTCATACTACGCACTTCATTTTGTTTTGCAACAATTCATGTTGGAAAAGCCTAGGTGTTAAAAAACAAGCAACCCAAATAGTGTTGTAAAACCCTCTACAACACTATTGGATAGTACCTATCACCTCAATTTGGTTGGTTTTCTCCTCCAACTTGTCCACTTGCACTCAAACCTTCAGCTTTCCCTTTCAACGTGCAAACTGGAAACAAATAGTATTTTCACCTTTGTTTCTGCAAACAAAAAAGGCCCGATACCTGCAACTATGGCTGGGGAAGCATGTCAGCAATGGCAGGTTTTCAAAATAGTTGTTCAGTGTGGATGGACAAAAAGCCAAAAATGTGGCATTCAAAACCATTATTTGCAAATATCAAAAAGCCCAGACAAGGTCCCATTTTCTCCATTTTTGGACAATGATGTTTTGGTGGATAGCAACAGGAAGAGTTGCAGGTGTTCGCAGCTCTGTAAGGTATGTATATCCACTCTGTGTATGTGCCATTTTTCCATTCTTCCATAAACACTGAAGAAACGAACGGCTATTTGTTGCTAGAAAACAGTATTTGCACCTTTCTTTCTTGAAACAAAAAAGGCCCAATACCACGAAAGAAATAGTATTTTCACCTTTCTTTCTCGAAACAGAAAAGGCCCACGTCATTCCCTTCCACTTTTCTCGCGCCATAGAAAAGAGACTTTCCGAGAAAGCAAACCTACCCGCCTTTTTCCCTCAATGACAGGTAGGAAAACCCAACTAACGACATCGTTAACTCCCACCTAACCATCGCCAGACATTTGCTCCCGCTGCTGCTTTTCTCCGTGATCGCCGTCTAGCGAGCCCCGCACTACGATGTCTCGTCATGTTATGTATGTTTCCATGTATGTTGTTATGTATGTTTTTCATGCATTTTTATATGTACATATGCGCTTTTTGTCTAGTAGTTAGCTGGCTCCTATGCTGCAAGAATGTAATGAAGTTCAGTTTCAAAATTTTGAACAACTCTTTGCGACAGTCCAAATGTGATTTCACTTTCTTTATCTGATTGGAGAAAATAAATTACTTGCATTATTTGCGGAGTTGGAAAACACACTGTTTCCTCTCAATTGCAGAGGGTTGTAGAACACTATATGGGTTGCTTGTTTCTTAACACCATATATGGAGACAGTGTGTTTTCCAATACTACAAATAATGTGAGCACTTATTTGGTCGAATCAAATGAGGAAAATGAAAATGCCATTTTGATGTCATGTTACATAAATAAGTATTTTTTGTTTGAGTTAGCTTTCTCCTGATTGGAACAAATGAATTACTCCCATTATTTGCATAGCTGGAAAACACAGTGTCTCCTGTCTGTTGCAGAGGGTTTTACAACACTATATATGGAGACAATGTGTTTTCCAAGTATGCAAATAATGTGACCATTTATTTGGTCAAATCATATGAGGAAAGTGAAATGCCATTGCTCACATTTTTCACTTCTCGAGTTTGGTGGGTGGGAGGGATGCTTTGGCGAGGAAAGTGGAGTGGCAAGCGGCTGAACCACTAGAAACCCCTGAAACGCATTGCTCGCTATGGTGCATAGGCATTTTCCACATTTTGATTTTGCAGTGTGTTGGCTGGGGAGGGACTTGTGGTCAAGGATGGAGATAGTGTGTTTTCCAACACTGCAAATAATGTGACCATTTATTCGGTCGAATCAGATGATTCACAATTTGAAAAGACATTGTCTCCTCTCAGTTGTGGAGGGTTTTATAACACTATATGGGTTGTCTGTTTCTTAACACCTTATATGGAGATAGTGTGTTTTCCAACACTGCAAATAATGTGAGCATTTATTTGGTCAAATCAGATGAGGAAAATGAAATGCCATTTTTATCTCATGTTACATAAATAGGTGCTTTTTGTTTACGAGTTAGCTTTCTCTTGATTGGAACAAATGAATTACTTGCATTATTTGCATAGTTGGAAAACACACTGTCTCCTCTCTCTTGCAAAGGTTTTTACAACACAATATGGGTTGCTTGTTTCTTAACACCTTATATCGAGATAGTGTGTTTTCCAATTGTGCAAATAATGTGATCATTTATTTGGTCAAATTAGATGAGGAAAATGAAATGCCATTTTGATCTCATGTTACATAAATAGGTGTTTTTTGTTGATGAGTTAGCTTTCTCCTGATTGGCACAAATGAATTTCTCCCATTATTTGCACAGTTGGAAAACACACTGTCTCCTCTTAGTTGTAGAGGGTTTTACAAACACTATAAGAGTTGCTTGTTTTTGAACACTTTATATGGAGACTGTGGGTTTTACAACACTACAAATAATGTGAGCATTTATTTCATCGAATCAGATGAGGAAAATGAAATGCCACTTTGATCTCGTGTTACATACATAGGTGCTTTTTGTTTACGACTTAGCTTTCTCCTGATTGGAACAAATGAATTGCTCGCATAGAATGAACGTTCATTGCTTCACAGTTCCAGCAGAATTGCAAAATGGCAGATATGATTGCTGATATATATACTAGTGTTAGCGATAGGTTAAATTGGAAATTAAATTCCCAATGTACAGTTTAATATGTTTGTTTATTGTCTGTGCAAGTTGGAATTTTGCACTTAGCAGAACATATAAATTGTATATTGGTGAAATTTGGAATACAAAATTATTTGTAGAACCAAATGTCTTTAATTTTCCAATTTAATATATCGCTAACACTTGTATTTCTTCCAGGTGGTTGATAAAGGGGAGGAAATAAAAATGAACAAAACAAGGGCAGGTGGATTGAGAAGGATGCTTCAAGAGATGTGAACCTTCTGCATTAAATACAGGTGATTCTAGCTGCCACAACTTGAATCGCAAGTGTAGTGGATAGTTAAATTTCCAAAATTTATTATGCATTTACAAGTTCTAATTTGTTTGAAATTGTGAAATGTTGGGGTTTTCAATCAGCTGTTATTTTCATGTGATTTTTAAGTGTTTTGCGCTAATTTGAAATCTTTCACCAAAAGAGTTTATATGTGGACATGTAAGTATGTGAAATTACTTAGAAACAAAATTCAAAGTGAAGAACCCAATTAAAGGAAGAACCCAGTTCAAGGGAAATGCATGTAATTTTTTTGAGTTTGGACCATATTCATGGTTACCTGAAATTGTATCAGTATCTAGACAAGGTGTAACAACAATTTCTTCACTTGAACTTGGTTCTTCACTTGAACTTGGTTCTTCACTTGAACTTGGTTCTTCACTTGAAGTGCGTTGTTCACTTTGAAATGTGAGCAACAACAAAGGATTTTTTGAGTATTTCCTATTTTACGAAATGGTGAATATACGTGCTCTTGAGAGTCCATCGTATGATGTTGTCCTAATTTAAATCTCCTTTCTGTCTCTCCAATTGAATACTTCTCCATATTTAAAAGTTCTATTTAATGTTAGTTTTCCATCATCTATCTTTTTTTGTGGTTCTTAAGTGTTTTCGTAATAGTTCTTTTTACAATTTCGCTATTTGTCTAGAATATTTAGTAAGTTATAAATGGTTTGTTTTGAACATCTGATGGCAATTTTGTACAATGCTATTTGTATATCCTATTTCTACTCTTTATCAGTATGTTTTGATTTGACCACCACACCGCAAACGATGTGCAGATATAACAAGTCATTACTTGAAATAGTTATGTGCACTGTATTAAATAAAACTCATAAAGCCAATGGGTAGCAATAACCTGTGCAAAATGGGTATAACGCCACAGACTTAATTGAAAATTTGGCCTACATTACTTGGCACTAAATATTATAGACAAATAGACAAATTGTAAAAGAGTTATTAGAATAACAACATACATGGAAAGAAAAAGTGATGAAATTGGCAGACAGGAGGAAACGTATGGGCAATGGTTAGGTAGGAGTTAACGGTGTCGTCAGCTGGGTTTTCCTGCCTGTTGCGAGGGGAAAAAGGCGGGAAAGTTTGCTTTCTTAGCAAGTCTCTTTTTTGTGGCACGGGAAAAGTGGAAGGGAAAGTGGCATGGGCGGAAACAGAGCCTTTTTTGTTTTGAGGAAGAAAGGAGAAAATATTATTTGTTTCCAGTCTACACATTGAAAGGAAAAGTTGAAGTTTTGAGTGCACGTGGATGACTTGGAGGAGAATACCGACCAAATTGAGGTGACAGGTACTATCCAATAGTGTTGCAAAGGGTTATACAACACTATTTGGTTTGCTTGTTTCTTAACACCTACGGTTTTCCAACATGAATTGTTGCAAAACTGAATGAAGTGTGTACTATGAATCACACTATGTGTTTTCGGTGAATAGAGTCCCCCTTAAATGAGAGATGTGCTCTTTGATGGAATACAACACTATCTATACATTTGTATATTCGCATTACAACACAAAGGTTGGGTATAAATAAAGGTAGGCTTGAAAACACATTGTGTTTCCCAACATCCACTACACAACATTCATCACTTTCAACAAGTTTATTCATTATTTTCGATAATGGAAAGAAATTGGTGTTCTTGCTTTTTGTAATGCACACCTAGATATACTGGTTTAAAAACCAGAAAGGGTTTCGTTATGTTGTGATGTTGAGGTTCAAAAATGTAGTGTGTTATGAAGCATGCAATTTGTTATATACTTGAAACTTAAACACAACAATGGAAGGTGTGATTTGGAAGACTTTCATACTATTTTGTAACATTCCATGTTGCATAACCGTGGGTGTTAAGAAGCAAGCAACCCACCATGAGACGACCCTTTACATTTAAACAGGGAGATTCATATTACTAAAACCCAACACTATGTTTCCTATTTACAATTATTTTGTGCACTTTTTTTTTCAATCGACTAAAATTTAAACACAACAATGGAATGTGTGATTTCAAAGACATTCATACTGTCTTGTAATATTCCATGTTGCAAAACCATGGGTGTTAAGAATCAAGCCACCCACCATAAGACAACCCTTTACATTTGAACAAGGAGATTCAAATAACTGAAACCCAACACTGTGTTTTCCCAATTGCAATTATTTTGTGCACTTCTTTTTTCAGTCATGCAAAATTTAAATGCAATTTATGCCCAAATTAAAAGTCCTTATAAATTTTGAAAGGGATTTTAAATACATTGAGACTATCTATATTACAAAAGCTCTTGAAGGCATTGTTTCTGTTTAGTAAGAATGCGTGTTGGAAAACCCTAGGTGTTAAGAAACAAGCAATGCATATACTGTTCTAAAACCCTATGCACATAAGAAGACATAGTGTGTTTTCCAACACTGCAAATAATGCGAGCATTTTATTTGTTCCAATTAGATAAAGAAACCGAAATGACATTTTGACTGTACCAAAGTGTTGTTCCAAAATTTGAAATTGGACTTCATTAAATTCTTGGAACCTCTTTTTGCTATTTGCAAATAATGCTTTCAAATTCCATGTTTTTCTGAGTTTTTCTCTATTCCAAAATATGATTTTGAAAACCCACTAGTGCTGACATGTTTTCCCGGCTACGGGATAGGCCACAGAGTGAATGTCTGACCATCAAGTCTTTCCGTCGGTGCTATTTGTCCATCCGACCACCTTTTCCATTGGGGTGTTTTGTTCCAATCAGATGAAGAAAGTGGAATGAGATTTCCACTCTAGCAAAGTGAAATTTGAAAGTGGACTTCATTACATTCTTAGAGCATACCAAAACAAAACTGTTAGATATTGTGCATGGTTTCTGATTTCTCTAAATGTTATTCGATAATTTCACGCATATTTCCACAATGGGTTGTCAGTTATTTCATTAGGAAATTGCAAAATTTCATTTTCCCGTTGCTCGCTACCAACCTACAAAACGTAGCTGTGGAAAATGGGACCTCGTATGGGATTTTTGCTATTTGTAAATAATGGTTTTCATTGACATGTTTTGGGCCTTCTATCCATGTCGAACAATTATTTTGAAAACAAGATGACTGTTATGATGCATATGACATGTGTTTTTGTAGGGAGAATAGCCTACTCCCAATTGCAGAAGGTGATCTCCTTGCGACATGGCTTACACATGATAATGTATTGCCCTTCTTCACGAATAAGACATGTCTGCTTATCATTGCTAGTTGATTTGTGGATTCGACTGTGTAAGGATATTTGCATGAATGTTTCAGATTAGATTATGTGATCCAACATCACGATGATTGATGTTGTCTTCTTCATCATGATGTTGGATCACAAAGTGTGATCGGAAACGTTGATGCAAGAATTCTTATAGAATCAAATCCACAAATCAACTAGAAATAATCAATATGGATTGTGGAAAATTCATATCATTTATGTCTAATTATGTTATCATTTCAAACACATGTTTTTTTAGGGACAATAGCTTGATTTTACTATATTTTGTAGGGAGATTAGCTTCTGCCTTGCAATTGGACGTCACTATTTTCCCTAGAAGAATGCATGTCAGAGGAATCATAACATACAAAAACCCTATGATGGGATGGCATAATGTGGAAAGTAATTGGCGGTTGGAAAACACTGTGCGTTGTGAGTTCTTTCATTTTGCACATTGGAATATGAAGGTTTGACAGCACGGGGTGGAGTTGCAAGTGTGAGATATATAAAAGCATCCAAATTCAATTGAGGGGTGATTAACGAATTGGGATGTTACTTGTGAAGGGTTTGTAAATGGTAATTGGTTTGCAGGTATAATAACACCCAGTGTTTTCCAACATGCAATTACACATTGTTGGCCTTGGCATTCTATGAAAACGTCGACCTCTCCATGCCTGATACAAGTGTTAGATAAAAGACAAGTCAACATTTCATGACAACTGGGCATCTTTGGAGCTACTTTGCAATATTTGCAAATCAATCTCTTCTCTCTAGCACACATGACCACCTCTTCCACAATCTCATCCAGTCAACTCCATGTTGATGGAAGGTGTCATCCATGTATGATGGAGAGAAGTGCATGTTTTGGAAATGAGAAAGGTATGCTTGAAATTTTCCCAGTTGTCATGAAATGTTGTCGTGCTGGCAGGGGGGGACAACCCTGTGTGTTTTCCATCTTGCAAATTTTTTTGTGCATATTGTGTTCAAAATGTATAACGGTATTGAAATGGAATGTTTGTTGCAAGTAAGGGTTGTTATAAAATATGGAGGTGAACTTTAATACACTATGTTCTTACAGTCTGCATAACAGAGAGTGTTGTCTTTCAAGAAGAATTGAGAAGCGAGGGACAACCCTCTGTGTTTTCGATCGTGCAAATTTTTTTTGTGTGTGCAACTTTTGCTGGAAGCAAGGGCAGTTATAAAATATGAAGGTGAACTTCAATACATTGTCTTCTTGTGGTGTGCATAACACTAACTATTGTCTTTGAAGAAGATTTGAAAAATGTGGGACAACCCTATGTGTTTTCCATCCTGCAACTTTTTTGTGCATCTTTTATTCAAAACGTATTACGATATTCAAATGGAATGTTTGTTGCATGTAATGGGTTGTTATAAAATATGAATGTGAACTTCAATATAGTGTTTTGTTACAGTTTGCATAACATAAAGTTTTTTCTTTCAAGAAGAATAGAGAAGCGAGATAAAACCCTATTAACCAAATTGAGGTGGGGGGAGTAACCAATAGGGTTGTTTCTTGTAAAGGGTTTTAGAACAGTTTGTGGGTTGCATGGTTTATAACACCCTATGTTTTCCAACCTGAAAATTCAGATAATAGTTTGAATGTCTTGAAAAGCTTTTCTTATTTAGACTATATGAATGTAAAAAAGGAACATCCAAAAATTACAACTCTTAGTTATGGTATAAATTGCAATTCACTATCTTCATGTGATTGAAAAAAATAAATGGACAAAATAATCGCATGTTGTAAAACATAGTGGATTACTTGTATAGTTTTTTACAACAGTGTGGGTTGTTCATTTCAAATCCTTCTTTTCATTGAAAATAGATATGCTTGATTCTACAAATGGTGCAATAAAAATTGGAACTTTAACTGTCCATAACACTTGCAACAATTTTATAGTTTATAGGAAACCAAGGATGTGAGGAGTAAAGGGGAAATTGCTACCTACACCGAACAATGTCATTGACATGGACAACACACCTGAAAGGGTGTGTAGTGGCGCATCTTCTTTGAGGCAGTCGCGTTCACGAAACATACAGGTAATATTTGGTAATTACAAGATGCAATCAAATGTATAATTTTAATCTCTCATAATTGGTTACGATGTTGATTGGAAAGTGGGAATGTTTTAATTAGGAGGTAACAATGATGATACGGAGGAAGTCCCCTTGTTTGAGGAAAACGGTGAACCCTAAGGCAACGACGTCTTCGGTAATTGATTGTGAACTTCCAATTGCCCTTTTCTTCCTATGCGTCAATGAAAATGCTTTACAATTTCAGTTACAAAATATCATGTCTGTTACAAATATGTTGATTTGGGAAGTATATCATTCCTTTGATTTAGTAAAATAAGCAGGGAGACCATCACGCTCATGCCATAGTCCATGACGGCAAGGTAAAGCATGCAAAGCGTGCGAAGGGAGACCTGAAGGATGGAGAGGGACCCAATGAAGCACGAGGTGATGTGGTGGATGGGAAGGTAGATATAATAATTGAATTATTGCATCATTTCGTTGTGTGTATATGTTGTGCATTCAATTTGTTTGAATATCAAATATATTAAGTGATTTTGTTTTCCAAATTTGTTGTGCAGGTTGTTGTTGAATACAAAAGAGAAGTGTGAATGGTAGATATATATATTATTGTATTGTAGAAGAATGTACGAGAAAGTATTATGATTGGAGAGTGTTCAACATGCATAGGTTTCAACATCACCGCCTTCCTATCCTTGAGGCACCAAAGCGTGGCTGAACTGCATTTGGGGGGAACCAAAACAACCTGCTCCTCCCCTTGATAAATTGAAAGAGTACCTTCTAAATAAGGTGGAAAATACGGAGTACCAAATGAATATACGACAAAATTTGCAGCAGAAGCGTGTTATTAGACGTGCCTGTGCAAAATATGGGAATCATAACTTCCTTCAACTTCCTCAACAAGGAAAGGATGAGGTGAAGAGGCAAATGGCGTTATACAATAGTGACAAGAGGAAGGAGGAGAGAAGGCAAAAAATATTACAATTGCAGGAGAGAAAGAGACAGGAAGGAATGGTAATGTCGAACTAAACTATTAATTCTGAATTTTCCTTGCTTCATATTTTTTGTTCTGATGCATACAAGGTTCAGTTAACATTAACATACATGACATGATAGGGTGATGGTCGAGAAGCAATTTCTTCCCCCAAGCAGAGTAGTGTTCATTCTCTAGAGGAAGCTATGCCCACGGAAGGCGACGACGATGCTATCCCTCCCAACCCTACGTCTAACATTCACAAGAAGCATCGTGCACGGTAGAAAGTTTCAAGGCAGCCTGTGCAGAAGAAATGACAACAAATGGTGATCTCAAAATCTTTTGTTTAATCTAATGTTTGTTTTGATTATTTGAATGAATTGCTTGCATGCATCTGAGTTTGATGCAACCTTTCAATTCCTCCAATTACACAACAATGATGAACAATGAACTGCTGCCCTCGAGCAGGTCTTTGTTGTTGTGGAAGATGAAGAATTGCCCACAGAAGCACAAGTTGATGTTGTTCCTCCCAACCCCATGTATAACATTGAGAAGAAGAAGAAGCATGTATGGTTTAAAATTTTCTCACGCCCTCACAAGAAGAAATGAGTACAAATGGTGATTTCAATATCTTCTATTTGATGCTTGTTTTCATTATTTCAATGAATTTGTTGCATGCATCTGAATTTGATGTGACGTTTCAATTCTTGTTATTACAGGGGAACGATGAACAGTGGAATCCTGCACTCGAAGAGGATACTCTTGAGTTTGAAGATGAGGTGGAGGCCATGGATGAACAAGATGATGTTCCTCCCAACCTTCCCTATAACATTCAAAAGAAGAAGAAGAAGGACCCTATATAGTTTAAAGTTTCCTTCCACCCTCGTAAGAAGAAGCGAGAAAAAACGGTGATTTCCAAATATTCTATTTCATGTTTGTTTTCATTATTTCAATGAATTGGTTGTTTGCATCTGAATCTAATGTGACGTTTCAAACCCTGCTATTACAGGGCAATGATGAACAATGGACTCCTGCCCTCGAAGAGGATACTCGTGATTGTGAAGACAAAGCGCACACCATGGAAGAACAAGATGATGTTGTTCCTCCCAACCCACCGTAGACCATTGAGAAGAAGAATAAGGAACATATACGTTCTAAAGATTCCTCATGCCCTCACAAGAAGAAACGAGAAGAAACAGTGATTTCAAAATTTTCTATTTAATGTTTGTTTTGATTATTTCAATGAATTCATTACATGCATCTAAATTTCATGTGACGTTTCAATTCTTGCTATTACAGTTGAATGATAAACAACCGAGTCCTTCCCTCCAACAGGATACTATTGATTTCGATGACGAAGCTGAGGACACGGAAGAAGAAGATGATGTTGTTCCTCCCAACCCCCCATCTACCAATGTTCAGAGGAAGGAGTGTATACAGTCTAAAGATTCCCCATGCCCTTGCAAGAAGAAATGAGAAGAAATGGTGATTTCAAAATTTTCTATTTAATGTTTTATTTCATTATTTCAATGAATTCGTTACATGCATCTGAATGTGATGTGACGTTTCAATTCCTGCTATTATAGGCCAACGAAGTCCTACCCTCCAACCGAGTTCAAGGGAAGACGAAGCAGATGCCATGGAAGAATAAGATGATGTTGTTCCTCCCAACCCGTTGTCTAATAATGTTGAGAAGAAGAAGAAGAAGGAGCGTATACGGTCAAAAGTGTCAAGGTGCCTTGACATGGACGAACCAGAAGAAATGGTGAATTCCAATTCTTTTATTTAATGTTTGTTTTGATTATTTTAATGAATTGTTTGCATGTAGCTCAATTTGAAATGACATTTGAATTCCTACTATTACATGGCAAGGATGAACAACGGAGTGTCGGCCTTGACCTAATTGGCCATGTCGTTGCAATTGAAATGGGAGAGGCTAATAGAGATGGACAAGCGGATGGGGATACCCCTGGCCTACAAGTGGGGTAGGGAAATAAAGATGGACATGGGGATGGGGAGAGCACTGGCCTCCAAGTGGGAGAGGGTAACAGAGATGGACATCAGGACGGGGAGAACATTGGCTTGCATGTGGAACTAGGTAACACAGATGGACATGGGGACAGAGAGAGTACTGACTTGCAAGTGGGAGAGGGTGATAAAGATAGACATGGGGCTGAGGAGAGCGTTGGCCTGCAAGAGGGAGATGGCAACAATGACAGACATGGGAACGGGGAGAGCATTGGATTTCAAGTGGGAGAGGGTAATAAAGATGGACACGGGGATGAGGAGAGCGTTGGCCTGCAAGGGGGAGATGGCAATAAAGATGGACACGAGGATGGGGAGAGCACTAGTTTGCAAGTGGGAGAGGGTAATAAAGATGGACACGGGGATGGGGAGAGCATTGGCTTGCAAGTGGGAGAGGGTAATAAAGATGGACACGGGGACGAGGAGAGCACTGGCTTGCAACTGGCAGAGGGTAATAAAGATAAACACGGGGATGAGGAGGGCGCTGGCCTCCAAGGGGGTGATGGCAATAAATATGGACATGGGGATGGGGAGAGCTACGACATGCCATCTATATCGGTATCAAACCCAACACACTTCCATGCTTTTGTTCTTATTTCTTTATGAATCTTTGAATGTGCCTTCAATTATGCTTCACGTTAATGACATTTCCATTGCAGGCAAATCCGGTGGATGAATAGATGATAGAGTTCGAGGGCATAAATTTTAAGGTCAGTGATCACGTTGACCTTTGGAGGTTGCATAAACGGGTTTCCAAAGGAATTGTACATGTTGTTGCTAGAAACACTTAGACCCACTACTTTCAGCACCCAGAAAATTGTGTCAGAGTCAACATTATTGAGGCCATTACTGGTGAATGCTACGTGCCTTTTCCACATCCTGGCGTAGAGACCATTGGAGAGTGCGTGGGCGGATTTTTCATATGGAAGCTCTCTGAGATGAA
The DNA here is from genome assembly GCA_007258455.2 of Sequoia sempervirens. NCBI lineage: Eukaryota > Viridiplantae > Streptophyta > Pinopsida > Cupressales > Cupressaceae > Sequoia > Sequoia sempervirens. The sequence goes on from VDFB02048938.1 coordinate 14,574, forward strand.
GAATTTTGTTCCAGAGGTACACATAAACGATATGTTGTTGTATATATATATATATCATACTACGTATATTGTTTCCATGCATACATTAATTCTCATTAATTGTTTGCTATAGGATGAAGGTGTTAAACCTGCCAAGGACAAAGCACAACCTATGAAGAAATTTGTTGTTTCACGTTCATCATCTGCGAGGGTTTGTGGAATTGGAATCACCCCTCTTGAAATACACAAGGACCCTAAGAAACATTCCATATATTACACAGGCATGAACTCCATTGCAAAGAATAGGCAACGTAGCAATGGATGAGACAGGCTTCGAATACATTTTCTGCATTGTCAGTTTCATAATTTGATTATTGAACAGTTGTGGTGTAGAGATACACCATTTTCATATGTTTGAATACTATGTTGTTAAACATTTGATAGGAGACTTTTCATGGGTCTCTCTAATTATTTGATTATTGAACAACTATGCTGAACACATATACTAATTTCATAAAATAATTGGAACACATATATTGGAACATTATATGTTGAACATATATTGGAACACATAATTGTTATCCATTTCATATCATACTTTTCGTAGCTTTGTAATTGTTTCGTTACGATGAAGAATGTTATGAAGTCCACTTTCAATTTTTAGAACAAGTATTTCGTTGACTGTGCATATTTCCTTTTTCCATGTGATTGGAACAAATAAAATGGTAGCAGTGTTTGTAGTCTTGGAACACTGTCCCCTGTCAATTATTTTGTTATGATAAGTATTTCTTTCGTTACGACCAATAATGCAATGAAGTCTACTTTGAATTTTTAGAGCAAGTCTTTGCTAGGGTGGAGATGGTAGATTTTCATTTTCCATGTGATCAGAACAAGTAAAATGCTTGCATTCCTTGCACTGTTGGAAAACACACTGTCCCCTCCGACTATTTTCCTTACACAAATTTTTTATTTCACACACTCCAAAAATGAAGTGAATTCCGATTTGAATTTTTACATGAAGGTTTTGGTAGAGTTTAGCTGGGGTTTTTCCCTTTTTAATGTCATTATAACAAATAAAATGCTTGTATTGGTTGTAGTTTTGGAAATCACACTGTCCCTTGTCTGTTATTTGCTTCTCAACAAGTCTTCATTTCCTACACTCCCAAAAAGAAATGAAGTCCACTTTCAATTTTTAGAGCGACTATTAGGTAGAGTGGAAATGCCATATTTCCTTTTTTCATATAATTGGAACACATAAAGTGCTTGTAGTGATTGCAGTTTTGGAAAACACACTGTCCCCTGTTAGTTATTTCTTTCTGATCAATAATTATTTATGACGCTGCATAAATGCATTTATGTCCACTTTCATATTTCATGAAATGTTTTATATTTTATAGGCTCCCATAATGTAATCAAGTCCACTTTCAATTTTCATAACTAGTTGGTTGAGTACAAATGTCATTTCCTTTTTCCATGTGATGGGAACAAATTAAATGCTTGTGTTGCTAGTAGTGTTGGAAAATGCACTGTCCTATGTCAGTTACTTCAATATGAATACTTACTTATGTATGTCATCTTACTTACAAATGTAAGCACATGTCAATATCTTTGATCATGTAATTATTGAACAATTATGGTGTGGAATTACATTATATTTGATCATCTACTTATTGAATAATTATGGTGTCGAATTCCATTATATGTGATCCTCTTATTTTTTTTATCTATTATCGTGTGGAATTACAGTACTTTTGTATGTTTCAAGAATGCGGTCTTCTGCCAAGAGTTCCATTGTTTGATTGTGTCCTCCCTCGTTTGTGACCTCAACGGTTCATAGATCCAGGTCAAAAGTGTTTATTGCTCTTAATTAAATAAAATATAAGACTATGTTCTTGTAGATTTCATGACCTTCATATTTTTTAAGACCCATTTTAGCAAATATTCAATATTAATATACGTTCATACCTTTCCAATAGAAAAATGCACATAATAGTTGCATTATGGAAAACACACTGGGTTATGATTGTCTTCTAAATTCTTCTTGAATGACCGTGTTCTTTTATGCATAATTTAACAAAACAATGCTTTAAAGTTCACCTTCTTTTTTTATGACAACCCTTGCTTTCACCAAACTTTCCATTTCAATATCTTTTCATATGTTTGGAACACACAATGCACATATCAGTCGCATGTTGGAAAACACGATGGGTTGTGATTCACTTCTAATTTGATGCAGAATCTAAGCAAAGAATGGTTTGAAGTTCACCTTCCTATTTGTTGACAACCCTTACTTTTAGTAAAACACTCTTCTTCAATATCTACTCTTATGTTTTGAACACAAAATCTACATATAATTTGCATCGTGGAAAACATAGTGCATTGTGGCTCACTTCTTATTTTATGCAGGGTGTAAGAAAGGAATTTTTTGAAGTTGATGCCATTGTTCCTTGACAACCCTTACTTTTAGCAAAACACTCTTCTTCAATATTTGCTGATACTTGTCGAAGACAAACTTTACATAACAGTTGCATCATGGAAAACAAAGTGGGTTGTGGCTCACTTCCTATTTTTTGTAGGCTGTAACAAACAAATGTTTTGAAGTTCACGTTCTAGTTTTTTGAGACCCTTTACTCTCACCAAAACACTCCATTTAAATATCTGTTCATATGTTGCGAACAAATTTTTTACATAACAACTGCACAATGGAAACACACAGGGTTGTCACACACTTTTCAAATCTTCTTTAAAGTGAAAAGTAGTGTTATGCACACCGTAAGAAGACATTGTATTCAAGTTCGCCTTCATATTTTATAACTGCCCTTGCTTCCAGCAAAAGTTGCACAAAAAAAAAAAAGGTTGCACAATGGAAAACACAGAGGGTGGTTCGTCACATCTCAATTCTTCTTGAAATACAACACTTTAGTTTATAACAACCCTTACTCGCAACAAAAATTCCCTTTAAATACCATTATACATTTCAAACACAAGATGCA
>VDFB02048941.1:0-44812 GCA_007258455.2 Sequoia sempervirens
TGTTTGCAGCTTCTTCATGCTTCAGTGGTGTTCTACATGTTCTTTTTCAAGACTTTGTTTGGTTGGAGGCTACTCCGTCCTTCACACCTTGATTTGGAGGCTTTTCCATCCTTCAGTCACCTTTGATCTCTTCTTGGAGTGGATTTTTTCCCATGAGGTTTTCTCTATTTCTCCACATTACAGAGATCTTTTGTTTGTACATGGGTACCTTACTTGGCCTTGTTTGTCAGAATCCATATTGCATTATTTTTAGGGTTTTTAGCTACTCCCTAAGTTCATCTTAAGGGAGGGTGTTAGAGTTATCTTGCATTAGCTAATAATTAATTAATCTTTAATTGATTATTAGTCTAATTTATTCTCACACACTTTAGCTAAACCTAGGAATGCTTTATTAGTTGAGTTCATATTAGATCATTATGTCACATCTCATGTGATGTTGACACTTGTCATGATTTGATCCCTTTCTCATTTAGGGCTTTTCTATTATAAGCATTCAACCCTTATTGTAAATATCTCTCGAGTATTGTTCACAAGAAATATCTATAGCTTTCATATATTCTTGAAAGCTTCTTATGTAACTTTTCCTTGTTGACGAATATAGAAATTCTTGTTTGCAAATCTCTTGTGTGGAAGGTGTACTTGTTTGTTGTTTGATCCCGTGGCTCATGGTTTTGTGCTTGTTTCACAATTCTAACACTTCTAACCAATCAATACATGCCAAACTCTAAGTGCAACATAGCAGCATCATGAAGTAATAAAACAAATTCAATCAATGTACTCAATACTAACAGAACCAACAAGATCAATGTCAAAGCTCCTACTACAAAATAAAGAACCTATCATGACATTGTGATTTAACCATCTCCTCCTATGAGATCACAATCACCAATGCATAAACATCCTAGTCTCAAGAGAACCTATATCATGTCAAACCTCTAAGACAATATCAAGAATGAACCATGACACAATACCAATCATACTCTAAACCAAGAAATAATGTCCTCAATCACATGATGATAACCAAATCACCAATGACGAATTGAACGTCATTGCCAACAAATCTCATTGAACTATGATACTGAGTGTAGACACATGGCATTGTAATAACCATCTCCTCCAAGAAGATCATCCAAGTCACTTTACACAACTAAAATTCCAATAGCACCAAGTAAAACCAAGATCTCCAAGCCAAGAATATACAACCACTGGTATCAAACAATCAAGAACCAATCCTACACCATCATCATTGCTAAAAGGTCCCCCTGAAAAGTGTAACCAATCAAACACACCAAGCTATCATGACATCATGATCAAACCACATACTACAAGTCCCAATCACTAACTAATTAGGTACTTTAACTATCCATCCTCTTATCCCGATAGTGTGACAAGTGGAAAAGAAAAACTCAAATCTAGCACATGAGGACCCCAAAAATTGAGCAAGATCCCCTTACAAAGACTCAATCTCCATTGGGTGACCCTGCCATTGTATGCACAACTAGAACATTTTTTTTTGGATAGGTACACAATCATTTTCACCTTACAAATCTATAGGCACATGACTATCTTTTTATTAGTTGTTGGGATCTTACAATTTACATATTAGGGTATATAAGATATTAGGCTAATCATTCCCATTTATTTCCAATCCATTCTCCTCCTCAATTAGATGTAGATCTAGGTCTGATTGCCTCATCTTAAGGGTTGAAAGTCAATTATTTCACCTTCGCACGCTAAAATAAAACCCAGGAAGAAAGCCCCGCGTATCCGTTCTTTCAGCGTAATCTGGGATCTTTTTGCGAGAACCCGCCAGCGGTCAGTTCTGCCGTCCGGTTCGTGTTATTTTAACCAAATTCGCTTCGGTAAAGATCCGCAAGTGCCAAACGCATAGTCTCCGTTATTACGGGAGTCGTTGTTCGGTTCAGATTCTAAATATATTTTCGGGCGAATTTGCACCGCATTGTGCACTTATTTTTCCATCTCCTCAAAACTATTTTTTCTTCGAAAACAAATATTTTTAAAAAGTGACGCTCGCTGTATAACACATAATTTTTTTCCATGAAGGATAAAATTATAATTCTTTTGAATTTAGATTTTTAACTCTTATATCTAGTGCTTCCACTTGGTTATATAGTTTTTTATTGAATATTTTTTCTTTAATCAAGTTTCAAAGTCAAACCAATTACAATTCAGACATAGTGCGGCCATATAACGCTTAACTTTATTTGTATGTATCGAAATTCAATTTTTTTTGTTGGATAAAGGACTTAAATATTTGGTGCACTCATATTTTTCAATTTTTTATTTATAATCTACTATTTTTTTGTGCATGTGCAGAACATAGAGCTTTATTTTCAGTGAAAAATCTATGTTTAATAAAACTAAAAAAGTAAATACATACATAATAAAACCAAAAAATATTAAAATTATATTTGTTGGATAGCTTATTCTGAGGACTACCTGATTCTAGTTGGTTCTATGAAGTCTCTACCATTTTCATCTTCAAGGTCTGAGCTTCAAAATGCAAAACAAATATTTTTTTTGTGAACAAGGTAAAAAATCAGGGAAAGGGGGGGTTCACCCAAACTAGGGGATTCGAGCAAACTAGGATTCACTCAAACCCTGGTTCATTTGAACGCCCTTCCATAAAGGGGTTTCCATTTGGTTTTTTGGCCGATTGGTGCGTATATGCATTTAATGGGTTTGCTCGAACCCTGGTTCGAGCGAACCCTCTTTTGGTTTGTTCGAACCCCCAAAATGAATTTTTTTGGCATGGGGTCATTTTTTACAAGTTTTCCTTCCTCATTCAAATTGTAAACCACTTTTGTGGGTTTACCCTTTTCCTATATTTCAAAGAGAAAGAGTTATTTTCAAGAGCATTATCAAGTAAGACAAGACTATTCAAGAAAAAATTTATTGCAACAATTCAAAATCAAAGCATCATGTCAATGTGTATGTGAGTTTGTTCATGTTTATGTTATCATTTTTTCTTTATCTAACCCTTGTAGGTCTTCAAGAAAATCAAGTCAACAACAATAAGACCTTAAGGAGATGTGCATGACTTCACTCCTTCAAGGAATCCATTTTTGAGTGGTGAGTATCATTCCATTTTTATTCATTATTCTTTTATCATTTATCCTCTATCCTTGAAAAGGATAAGCTCTCTATAATTTACATTACCATTGTGGAATTGGAAACACTAACATAGGATTTGATTGAGGCAAGCCCCTATATGGGTGCAACCCTTTCCCTTTCTTTGAATGTGAAGGTTTCAAATTTGAAGGAGATTAGGAGAGGTTTAAAGTTCAATTATTTATTATTGCATTAAAACCCCACACTTTGATAACATACAAAAACTCAATTATTTCATAATTCGATGAAGATCTGATAGTATGATAACTGGGGAAAGAAGGCCATGATTTATCTCCAAAGGATTGTGAAAATAGATCTAAATTTCATCCATAATGTTACTGTCGGCCTTATCAATAATGGCCTCCAAAATAAAGCTCAAATTTATACCACAGGTGCACAGTACTCTATGTAGTCCATTTATGAAGTTTGAATTTTTTGTGACATTCTAGATTCTTTTATTTTTACATTAGAATAGTTATTTGCATCATTAACCTATTAAAGCCATTGCATTCCAAAATCCATTCCATGTTTGGTCAAGGGAAAGTTGACTCACTTTTTAGTTTGTAATTCAATCCTATCTCTTGTCCAAATCAATCAAACCCTTGCCACTTCCAATTCAAAATTAGACACATTAGGAAAAGTTCCAAACCCTAGATTCAAATCTCAAAGGTCACACTTTTCCTCCATTTCACTCCCTTCATGGCATTAATCAAAGGTCTACCTAGGAGAAGATTGTATGAAAGAGGTCATGGCATGATATGGAAAGGGGTGGGAAGAACTATGAGCCCTAGCTTAATGGGTAGTGTGATAACCCCTAATGGTTTCTTACTAATATTGTCAAAGCCACAAATATTAATGTCATTATGTTATATATGATCCTTATCCACACCAACTTTATCTGGAAGATCAATGATACAAATATTAAAACCTGATCTATTGACTATGAGGGTACACATAACTACAATTTTATTAATGCCTACCATTATCGTTAAAGCTTCATTTTTGTTTTGGATCTCAAGTGAGGGTAATTCATGTTGATGGAATCTAATGTCCAACTTTGTCACTTGCATACAATCAAACGAGGAAGCCACATCATTCAACTTAATAGAAGTTGGGACATCAATCTTTTGTAAAGCCTCTTGAATCATCCTGTAGTATGTCCTAGGTGATGTTTGAAACAAATCCCTAAGGCATATTTTGGTTGGATTATTATGAAGTTTCTCATTAAGATAATATTCTTTACCAATATGTTGAGGAATATTAGGTGTAGGTGGAAGTTACATGTTTGAGGAAATGGGATGGATGTTGGAATTTATTTTTCTTATTTATTCTTCCTAGTGTTATATGTGTGAGCAACTACATGATAACTTGGTTGTTGTGACACATGATTACTAGTGAGTTATTTTGCAAAGTTTAGGATATGGTCGTGAGGTTTAGGAGGTCCTATAATGAGAGGTGATTTAGAAGACCTCAAATAATTAGAGGAGTTTTAGGAGGTCCAATAATTAAAGGGTTTTTAGGAGGTCTAATAACTAAAGGAAATCTACATGTTAATTGTGTGTTTATAACCTCGATGAAGTTAACTACTAGTTGATGATCTTTTATTAGTGTAGGATCTAATGACAATTTATCATCTTCATCTATGCAATCCATCTTATCATCTTGTAAAATAAATGTATCAATGATCTCATCCTCTTGTGCCACAATATCTTCCCAAGTAGGAGAGGTATTGGGAGAGAAACAAATAAGATCCTCATGGCACTCGATTATAGGATCTTTTAACACCAAGATGCCTTCTTCACAAGTAGGTGATGTATCAAGAGAAGAACACACATGATTGTTATGTTTTTCAATTATTGCATTATCTTGAAAAAATATACCCTCATAAGTAGGAGAAATAGTGGGAGAGTGATCAATGAAAAATAAAAAAAGATGAGAAATAAATTCATTTTGACATGCTTGTAACAAAAATTCTTTGAGATGCTTAACAAGATCTAACTATAGAACATGAATTATAACAACATAATATTTTTGAAATTAGAACATTGTCTTATGTCCTATGGATCAAGCTAGCAGTTCTTTTACCAAAATAAATAGTTACATGATTGATATTCAAGAAATGAGGCCAGACTTGGGTAGAGACTAGAGATAAGATTCTACACATAAAATTTAGGCTTAAATTGGCTAGAAAAGGTCACCTAGGGTGACTATGTTTGGTAGGTTCTTTTGAAAATTTCAAAATTTGGGAATGATGTATAGTGACTTAAGGTATTATGTCTTAGAGGTTAAGGTCTGAAAGTCAATAGATCTCTAGAAATGTACCAAAACCTAATTTTTTTTAATATGAAGCACATGTATGCATGCAATTTTGGATATTTTAAGGATAATTTAATATGTTCAAATGATAATTTTTAGAAATTAAATACTACAATTGATTGATTTTTCCAAAAAATATAAAAAAGTGATGCTTTTTGATATTTTGGAATGAAAATACTATGATATTTTGTCACCTTTTAAGTGTTTTTCACCAAAATATGCATGCAAAATGATAAAAAGATTGTAATTAATTTTCTTAATGAAAATAATTCAGATCTAAACCCTAGACAAAGAAAATCAGATATAACAATTTTGCTTTTAAAAAATATTATTTTTCAATTTTTATGATGAAAACTAATGAAAATTCCTAGTTTTTTTTTTAATAAATATAATTATCAACAAGAATTTCAAATAACGCAGGTTTTAAAATTGACTTTTTAGATTATATGCATTGAAAAATTAGAAAAATTGCAAGTGTAATATATCAGGTTCACCAAAATGTAATGTGGGAAAGTGAAACCCTAGAGCTTCACTTTAGGATTAGAAACTTTCCCTAAATGCGTTTCATTTATAATTTGAGGTTATAGTGGGGGTTTAATGGATTTGGGAAAGGTATAAGACTAACTTACAACCTAAAAGGTGAGTTAGCCTACCCTTGACTAAATGTGGGATGGGTTTTGGAATGAAATGCAATGATTTGAATAAGCTAATAATGCAAATCAACTATTTTGAGACAAAAATAACAAATTTGGAATGTCATAGATAAATTCAAACTTTAGAGATAGATTGAGAAAAGTTTTATGCACCAATAATATAAATTTTAGGCTGAAAATGGAGGACTAAGTTAGCTAGAGTGACAGTGTCCTGATGATTGAATTTCATATATGATTTGACATTCCTCTAGATCTAGATCATAACCTTCCTTCTTTCATTTCTTATTGTCGAATCTTCATTGAGTATTGAAATAACTGAGTTTTCATATGTTGTCAAGTTGTATGATTTGGATACAACAATAAATAATTGACTTATAATCTTCCTCCAATTTTCTTTAGATTTGAAACTTGGACATTTAAAGAGAAAGGAATGGTTGTGCCATATAGGGGCTTGCCTTAGTCAAAACCCGTGTTGGTGTTTCCACCTCCACAATGGAAAGGTCAATGAAAGAGAGCTTATCATTTTGAGGGATTGAGGCTAAATGATAAATGAATGATGAATCTATAATGGACTACAACTCACCACTCAAAATGGCTTGTTTGAAGGACTGAAGTAATGCACATCTCCCCAAGGCTTGATTGTTGTTTGCTTGAGTTTTTTGAAGACTTACAAGGGTTAGATCTCACAAACAAAATGATAACATAAAAATAAACAAACTCACATAAAAGTTGACATGATGATTTGATGTTGAATTTTTGAAATAAATTTTCTCTTAACTGCTATTGAGTTGTTTGATTTAATGCTCTTGACAATAATTCCTGCTCAATTCTCTTGCTAGTTTTCAAATGGTGAAATGACTGGGTATTTATATGCTATTAATTCAATTTCTTGCAAATTAAATCTTGATAGTTGGCATTTGACATTGTAAATTCAACTAATAAAATGCTAACTCTGATATATTGAAATTTAGAGGCTAAATAGGGGACCAAGTTGCCTACGGTGACTATGTGCTAGCCCTATTTTATGAGATATAAGGTGTCATGAGCAAATTATTAAATGTTTGCATTAGTTTTCTATATAGGTTTTATTGATAATTGTCTAAATGGACACAAAATGCATAATTTGGTACATTAGGTGTACAATTAGGTCCAATCACTTAGGGAGGAGCAAAACATAGTGTGAAATTATCAAAAGTGACAGTTTACAACGCTACATGCACCATGACAAGACAAATAGAAATATTGATTCCTCTCAATCATCTAAATACTCTCTTTACTTGTGTCCAATTTTCCTTTCATTTCTTAGCCATGGACCTACATTGAATTCTCACTCCTTACATAACTTTTGGTATTGTATAGACTATTGCAACCATAAGACTTCTTATTGCACTAGCATATAGAACATTTCTCATATCCTCTAAATCCTTTCTAAACTTATGATATTATTATATTATATATATTATTACAATTTAACCCTAACTCAAACTCAAATCTAAGCATAAATATAACCCCAAGATTTATCCATTGAACCATAACCCAAAATTTATGTCAAGTCAATAGATTGAGGTGCGATCGTGCCAAAGTTTTTAACTACTTCATCGAGGTCCACTAGTATATGGGCAACCTCTAGTGGCACCTTGTTCATCGATTTCATTACATGAGTCACCACACTTTTCACAACCCTTTGATTAAGAATAAAATAAGTTGAAATGCAAGCTAGGGAAGATTTCAAATGATAAAGCATGGGGCATGCTTTTGGAGCAACTCTTTTAGTGACTAGTTAAGCCAGTCGGTAAGGAGTGTGGAAGCACCATTTTGTCTCTTTAGCTGACTTGCCCACTAAACATGTGAAAGGCCGTATAAGCTTCTCTTTTGCTTTTGCTATAGCTATACAGACATAGACGCGTGGAAAGCGGAGAGTAGTAGTGGAGAACATTATTTTCCTCTTTCACCGACCTTGCCCACTAAGGCATGTGAAAAGACCGTGGAGAGTCCTCTTTTAACTTTTATTCGGTGTCTCGAAAGAAGAGAAGCAGAGAAATGGGTTTACCGACGAAGTGCATGGTAAGAGTAGCTAAGAATCTTGACAAAATTAAAGCTCTCTTTACAAGTCACATACTTTGTCTTTGAAAAGGAAGTCATGTCCCCTCGCAATTATTACACCAAACAATCGTCAAGTTAATAAAAACATTTGCCTAATCAAGGGGTAAAAGTTCTTTTAAATTGGTTAGATTATTTATATTTATTGTTTAATTTTCATCTTTTAAATTGATTACTAGTAGAAATGAGGATGCACATGTAAATGTTAGATCTTTTTCTTTATATTAGGGATAGTAGGGATAGTAGGGATAGGTAAAAAACATTTATATTAGGGATAGTAGGGATAGGTAAAAAACATCTTTAATGTTTGTCGGATTTCCCTTCACTAATCATAGTAGAGATAGGTAAAAATAATAATTATTAGTAAAACCTATAGTATGACATGTTTGAAAATAATGGAAGCAATCTTTTAGGTGTGCATTTACTTTATTACATGAAAGTGTTTTTAGTAGCAACAAGGAAAAAGATCTTGCCTAGTCTCACAAAGGAAAAGACTAGTGAGTGGATCACGCTTCATATAAAGTAGCTATCTAAATCTTTTATTGAATACCTATGCACCTCTAGAATTTATAAGAGTATACATAATAGTTATTAGCAAATTAGAGTGGATGAATATGTTTGAAGAGAACTCAAGCACAAGTATCATTGGCATTTCACTTTGTTTGAACCACAACTTTTTGTTGAGAAGATACATCAAGTAAGATCTTCTACTCAAATGGTACAAACAATAGAAATTATTGGTAGCCCAAGTCAATCACTCCCCTCTCCACCCCACTCAACTAAGTGGGGCTTATTCATTAGAAAAAAATGTATCTTTGTAGGTTCTATGTGCAATATCAAATTCTTGTCCTCATCATCACAATTGCCTATATAAAATCCTCTTTTAATCAATATAATCCTCACAAGAAAATGGTGGAGAGTTTTCTAGTTTATGCAAGCAATAAAACTCATAATAATTCATGTTATTTTGTAGGGATACATTTTAGTTTGATATTTTATGAGGATGAAAAAATGAGTATTCATTAGTTGATTATGTGCAAATAATTTTAACTATAGTGCCTTCAATCAAGGAAAATGCAAAGATTTAGCATGGGAAAAAGAGAAAGAGCACCTAAGAATCAATACAAAATCTATGCATGCACATGAAGCTAATTGGAATATGGGTAAGTGCAAAAATATGAGGGATCAAAAAGTGGCTACACCACTTTTTGGTCCCATAAAAGACATAAGGTGAGTGCATTCTACCATGAGTGCACTATAATGTGTGTTATAACATACTTGCATTTCCAAGAAGCAAAAATAGTTCTCTCTCTTTCTCTCTCTTCCCATTTGACTCTACCTCAAACTATAAACATGAAATGAAAATTCAAGTATAGGTGACATTTATATATGAAATTTTATTTTCTTAGACTTTAAGCTATATTTCATGTATATAGTCTTAAGATGTTTGAGAATTATTTAAAATATCTAGGAGTTATAATGTTGATCTTAGGTTTCAAAAGTGCTTATAATTTTTCTATAAAGGAGGGGATTTTCTACCCTCAAGACAAAGGGGTCTCAAGGATCAAATAGCCCTTAGTTACCTCAGGGATCAAAGCCCAAGTGATGAGATAAAGAATAAAGAGTATTTGCACAACTTAATGAAAAAAACACTAAACTACTAATGACAAGAATGATAAAATCAATTAATTATAGGAACATGTCACAAAATTAAAATCTCTAATATACAAAAATAGGAAGTGCATAAATCATATATTTCACCCTCAAGAGGATTAACCCTCATCCACAAATGACAATATGTCATGGGGATGTTTGCACCCCACATTGTCATTCTAATAAAATTGAAATTAAGAGTCAAAAATCCGAGAAGTTCATCTTGTCAAATACTACACACAAACATGATAAAAAAAGTGTTGGGGGTTGTTTCAAGGCTTGCCTAAATCAAATCCCCATTTTGGTGTTTCCACCTCCATAGAAAGCTAGATACATAGAGATAGATAAAATTCCATAAAGTAAAAGATGTGTGATAGAAACTATGACCAATGGATTAGCATGGACTGACTACACTTGATCCATGAGGATAAAAATCATAGTTATGCCACTAAACGTTAATCCCAACAGAGATCATTCAAATAAAAACTAAACTAAGCATCTATTAAAACTTAACACACTAAATTATGAAAGCTTTAAAGATACGTATTCTAATCCATTGAAACTTATCCTATTGGGTGAGTGGTGTCATGTTGATGTGGAATGACAACCCTTTCGCAATCCCTTGGATAATGAGCTTGCTTCAATCAGTTTTATTGAAGAAAACTAATGAAACCATTGTGAGATATATGATAAAACATGATTTAAAGCTAAATGTACATGATGCAAGTTATTTTAAGATAATTTATGCTAGAATGATCAAGATGTGTGAGTGCAAAGCTAATCTAAATGGATTCTACGCTAAAAAGATTGAAACCCTAATTATCAAATAAGGTACATGAATGCATCTATGTTACCATGGAAGCCATTAATGAAAGCTAAGATAATTAATGCAAGTAACTAAGCTAAAATGATACTAAATAAATGTTAAATATGAGTGTGAGTGTGAGTGAATTCAACAACATGAGTTTTCTTTGAAAAAGATGGATCCATTTGTCTTCAAATAGCGACCTATTTATAGGAGAGTAGAGGAGAAATGAAAGGTTGAGATTAAAAGGCTAATCAATGGCCAAGGATGAAGGAAAGATGAAACATGGATAATGGATTCTCATCAACGAATGAGAATCACTAATCACATGGATCAAGGAAATAATCAAGGGTTCTCATTCCTTCAAACAAACACACTTTTAGCTTGCAAAAGAAGTCTTATAAGTTAACTTGCACATGAAGTCTCCTAAGTTTGTTATGAAAGAGAATATTCATTCTTTCAAATGAGTGAGGAGAGAGAATATTCTTCAGAATATTCGCATGAGTGAAGGAAATTAGATAATTAGCAAATTAAAACAAATTTTTAATGTGTAAAAGGGGAAGGAATATTCCATGGGAATATTCCTTTTGGAGGAATGTGCAAAGGAGGAATATTCCTTTACAAGTGGGGAGGAAATTATATTTAGTAGTAATTGAAAATTAAATAAAGGTTTAATTATACATTTAAGGGGAATTAGATGATATTCATTAATAAAGTGATTTAATGAAAAAGGGGGAGAGGTGATATGATTTTAATTAACTTAGGGTTATTTAATTAAATAAGAAGAATCAGGGATTTAAATTAAATAACTTGATGTATTTAATTTAATAAGACAAAATGTTAGCATAAAAGGGGATGAATTAACCTAATTAGACTAATTAGGTTAATAGATGAAAATGACATAATTAATTAAATAGCTAGGCTAATTTAATCAATTAAGCAAAAGGAGGATGGGTTTGAGGATCAAATGATGTTAGTATACTTGATTCAAGTGCATGATAACATTTAGGACATTTTTTAAGTGTCTATATTTTTCCCCTCGTTGAAGTGAGGTACCTATTACATTGACTCAAAGATTGTCACCTTTCAGATTAAAAAACTGTTGCTTCAATCATTTTTTTTTTAATATAACTTTTTTTATGACCCACTATTACTGAGTGACAAGAATAAGTTGGTTCCCTAACCCCTCAAGAAATTAGATGAAAATTTTGAATTTTGGGTTGATTTCTCGACAAAGGTAAAATGCCACCCTAGGGGTTTGGAAAGGTTTCAGGATGCAAAAAATATGTCAAAAACACAAAAAACAATGCAAAAATAAGCTCCAGTTTGGCAAGATTGGTGAAATTGGTGAAAAATGCAACAAGGTCAAATTAGGAAAAGAGCCCTAAATTTTAGGCTTAAATAGGTGATAGAGGGGTCACTTTCAATTAATTTGTGAATTCACACCTTAGAGATTCTTTCAAATTGAGCTCTAAACTCCTAACAAAATGGTGCAATGAGTGCTCCCATGACACCTTTTTGACCGAGTTTGAGAGTACTAGTGGCGAGCAAGCGCAACACCTTGGGTATGTGACTCAAAACTGCTCTTGATTTTTTCTTTTAGGTGCATTTAATAGGGTGTCCAAGTTAGGTCAATAGGTTTTCCATTGTATAACAATGATTTTGAAGCATCAAAGGTGTCACTATTGATCTTTTAGTGACACATTCTCTATTGAGCAATGCACCCTAGTTTTTTATTTCACTGACACATTTGATTAATGGGTTGCAGGGGTGTTATAGTGACACATGATATTTTTTAGTTTAGAGACACTAGAAAGCGGTGGATGATGCATGTAGCAAATAGTGACATGCCCACATTTTTTGTTTCAATGATACATCAAAATGTCAATTCACTATTGAACATAGTGATGCACTTGCCAAATTAGTGATGCACCCTTGAAATTAATATAGTGACGCACCCAAAAATCAACGACCCTATTGATGTTTTGGATGTAAAGTCTTAAATTTTGATCAATTTTTTATTTTTTTTAAAAATTGATGATGTGTGTGTGATGCATGCAGGAGGATCCTCCACCATTGATGTTGTGAGAGCAAAGATCAGACCTCTTAGAAGATCCAGGGGATTTCGATGACTTGGAGATTGGAAGGCTGGGTAGGCTGGGACTAGGCTCTGTTGCTTTCCTACTTGAGGTTAGGACTCATCTTGCCATGATGATGATGCTAGTCGAGAGGTGGCATAGTGAGACCTCTTCTTTCCACTTTCCTACTAGAGAGGCGACTGTCACACTTGAGGACATGTGGTGCATTCCGTGATTACCTATCCATGGAAAGTGCATGATACATGACCCAAATACTAGGAGAGATGCATGTATCTACCTTATACATAGATGGTTGGTTGTTTTGATCAGCTCCTAGATTGATCTAGGATTTTACTGTGGTCAAGTGGATACCTTTTGATTGTTCATTGCAGCTTTGATTTGTCACATCGTTGCTCTAGACTGAAGGGGCAGAGGTTTTAGTCTTGCATGGGGCTTAGCATGGGAAGGGATGATTTGAAGAGATAGTTTACATACCTAGGGTTCAATTCTTCTTTCCTCTTTGTATCATGATATGCACGAGGCTATCTACTAAGAGGGCAGGAGTATTGGAGTAGGGGTGACTTTACTTCACATATGGGCATACGAGCACATAGTAGTACTGAGGCCCTTGGTTGTCTTTGCTGATATCCATGAGGATGTGCTTGATGTTTATAGGTATAGGGTACCGAGGAAATTGCAATATATGGGCCCCATAGGTTTAGCATATTGGAATTGTGTCATCAATGACATGACAGTGTTCAGATGGAGGCTATTTCTATAACATCCTCATTGGTATGATGATTAGAAAAAGTTTGATTTTGCATGATAGAATCAATATATACAAGGTCGAGAGAATATGATCATCAAGTGATACCTCTCAGACCATGTTGGTTGGTAGTTTGGGGAGGTATAGGATGTGCCTATAGATGATTATATTGCCATTTTTTCCAAGGCGTGGAGATAGGTACAATGGGGAGCATCCATTGATCCCATTGTGGTGATCAATGAATTCAGACAACTCATCCCATAGCTGTGGACATATGATTAGGGTGTCCCATATGTAAGCACCACTCCATCCTGTGATGCATGGTTTAGGCCACATAAACATCTGACAGATCCAATAGGGGGATATCCTAGAGGAAGAGGCAAAGGTAGAGGTAGGGGTAGAGGTCGGGGTCGAGATGGAGGTAGGGATGGTGGAAGGGATAGTGGCAAAGGAAGGGGATAGGATTAAGTGCCAGTTGATGGGCACCACCAGTAGCAAGATCAGGGTCATTAGGACCTAGGAAATTAGTAGCATGATGGACAGGATCTAGGGGAACCGTCGCCTCCTCCACCTATACATCTAGATGCATAGGCTCAGGCACAAATTTAGGTTGTCACTACTGAGAGAGACAAATTACAAGTAGAGTGGGATAAACTGTAGTAGCAATAGCTATAGGCCATGACTGCACAAAGACACCAGGAGGTTTAGTTGCATCAATAACTGGACATGTATCTAGCCTAGGAGATTGGGCAGAGACAACAGTTAGAGGTAGTGGCTACAACATCACTAGGTAGGAGTGTATTTGCTTAGTTATATAGAGAGGGTGTCATAGAGGTCACATACTATTGTATTCACTATAATCGTGATGTTCCACAAGGGATGCGATAGCTTGATTTTCCACATCAGAGTAGAGGACCACCTAGAGCTGAGGATCAACCATGAGTTAGGGGTGAGATGAGTAGCCATTAGGGCTAGCCTACCAGTGTAGACATTTTTTTTATTATTGCCTAATTCTTTATATAGATATACATTCATGGGCTCCTTTTTGATAGCCTCATGGATATTGTATTCTTGATTGATATATAGATACACTAATTCAAACATTGTATTATAATAGTCACCAAATTATATATATGAGATGATTTTGATGCGATATGATGTGATCTTTTTATTTTATGCTCATGAATATATGGATGCTTGTGATGTGATATGATGTGATATGTGTTTATATGTGTGCATGTCAAATTATGCATTTGCTCAAAAACAAACAACCATTAGCATCACTAGTAAACTTAAGCAAACCAAATAGAGCATCCCTATGGAATAACACATCATGCTTCCAAATGAAAAAAAATGACAAGATAACTAAAGCATATAAAAAACATGACATATATTTATCTCATAATGGATTGGTGATTCTTTGATGTGGAAAGAATCCCTTTCCCAATCCTTGCTAAGCTAATGATGAAAAATGATGTGAAAATGCTATGAAGATTGTGGAGATGATGATCAAGATGAAATGCTAAATTGGATGAGTTGTGGAAGATTAATACAATAGAGGAGCTCTCTATTTATAGCCAAGAAGGATAAAAGAATGCCAAACATGGAGGATGTGGGACTAAAGATCCCCCAATGACAAGGTGCCACTTTTGAACATGTGAGAGGTTGAGGAATGAGCACATTTTGGTCAATGTGCCAAAGAGGGGGAGATTTGAAATTTGAATTGGATGATGTGACATTTTTAGGGGGGATGAAAGATGAATTAAATGCCAAGTTTGACTTATGTGAGAGACATGTAAGATCTCTTAAATGCCTTGTTGGATGTACATGTCAATTTTATTTGAATTCAAACTTGAGGGAATATTCTCCAAAGATGCCTTGTTGAGGGAAAATGAGAATTTAATAAATTAATTAAAATCCTTTATTTGTGCAAGTGAGAAAATATAGAGAATGTGGCATGCATTAGATTAGATTTAATCCTGATTTAGTTAATTTAAAAGAGGATTAGGTGATTTGACTTATTTGACTTAGATTTAAGGATTAAACTAAATCAAAAGGAGGTGGAAGATGATTATAGATTTAATTAAATAAAGAGGGTGATATTAGGATCAAATGAAATAAAGTTGATTTATTTAATTTAAATGGATGACCTTAGAAATAAATCAAAGACTTTGTTGATGTGTTTTTTATGCACTTCTCAACACAGGTAATGCGTAGATGCACTACCTCTCTTGAAAGAAATCTTCCACAATCAGATTGTAGAACACTATCCCAAGGTCTCTAATGTCAGGTCTTGACAGTGCTTGGAATATCTCAGTTGTTTGATGTGATTTGCTGGAATCACAAGGCAGTCTTACGTAGGTAATACAAAGCGTAGGATGTTGGATCTTGAAATAGAGTTTTTAAGATAGGGAATTTATTGTGCATTTTGCTGTAGGTTCAAACAGCATTCGAAACTCCATGTTTATCATTGGATTTAGCTTTACAATGTGCAATGAACCTTAGCATAGGTTACTCATTAAATAAAATGGAAAAAGGGTAGGGAAGAGAGGAGGTTCCTGGATATGCAACTAATTGTGAACAGTGATGATGGAGTTCCTGCAATGGACAACTTCTTGAAACAATATTCCACTTAACCAGAAATCTCACAGTATCATGGAACTTGTGCTATCTTCTAAGGCCTGCAAATGTTTCATCTGTCATTCACCATATGCATGCATGAACAAAGATGAAAGTTTTGGGAGCAACTTCTAATTCAAGTCAGGACTAACTTTACACAGCTATCTACCATCAACAAACTACAAAAAGTATGGACTAAGAAGTCATCAACACAATAGGAATTTTCCTGATCACAAGACAACATTCATAAAATCTACCAAAGCAAAGAAACAGTTGACTAGAACAGCAATAAAACCTAAATTAAACATCTAACCATGGAGATTGAATCAAGCAACATGTGAGAAACTTAGAAAATACACCAAGTCAATGTCTTTTCTTTATAAATTTCTGCAACATGCCTTTACAACTCGAATCTTTTTGCAAATGAGAGGAGAGCTCTATTTATAGTGCCCAAAAGATCTAATGAATGGCAAAGATCAATTGTTATTGTGTGGCCAAGATTCATTACAAAATAGGGTTTCACCTACCCCCAATATCCAACAATTTAAAATACATCTTTTGTCTTTTTCCCTATTTTGTCCTCTACTGATGACACTGTAGCATTTTTGTCTTTAGCTGATTGCCCTTTTCACTGTAGCTACTCTTTAGGGAGTTCTTCATCTTTGGCGGGGTTGTCCTCCTGCCTCTTAGAAGCTGTGTATTCTATGAACTTGAGGATGACTGCTTGGAGCTTGTCTATTTCAACGATTTCATATCGCAACACTTGGTAGCTCCATTCTTTCACATTATCTTCCAGATTTGTCCAATCCTCATCGTACTTTGTGCCTTGGTCCCTGAATAGCTCTGATTGATCAAAGGCACGGGCAGCAAAACTAAGGAATTCCACTGTGATTTCATCAGACATCATGTCCTTCATCTTTTTCTAGAAGTAGGGCTTTATCTTCTCTAGATCCATTTGCACTGTGGGCATGTCATACTCCGTCATTAGTTTGGGATAACGAGCGCACTCTGCCCTAATTTCTTTGATCAATTCAATGTCCAGATCCACCTTGCTCATGATTTGTTCTAGTCTTTCCCTCCGGTTGTCAAAGTCTCGTCGCCATACATCCATTAGCCAACGATCGTCTTTCTTAAATGCAAGCTCCTTTTCTCACATGGCTTCTGGCATCTAAAGGATAGCTTCGATCCTTGGAAAGGTGGAGTCGTAAGTCACAGGGAAGTCGGTGCAGAGCCTCCTTGTGCCCTCTAGAGATTGCAATAGATCTAAGAACTTGTTGGCTATTCGCACAGCTCGGCTAATTCCCATGTTTCTGACATATAAGACTTGTCGAAACCAGTCCTCTGTGGTCTTTTCCAAGTTCTTCCTTCTTTCCATCTTATCGATCTGCTCTTTGGATAGTAGCTGGGGTGCGACTATGGATGTGGTAGGCAAGTCTTCCACTGAAGACCATTGTTGTATGTAATTCGTTAAGGCTGCGACCTGTGCCTTGAGCTCATCCTTCGAGATCTTATCTTTTTTTATCATATGCACCACCGTAGCCACTGACTCCTCAAGGTGACTAACTTTCTGCTCTCTGGTGGCGGTCCCCAAGTCGATGGTGGAGATGTTGTAACTCACCCTAGCTTGGCCAATCATAGGCATTGGTATTTGCGCTGCTCGAGACTCGGAAGCATCCATCGTCACCCTGGATCGGACTTTGGGCTTCTTCTCCTTCTTTGTCATGATTTGAGCTCAAGCCAAGATGGCCTCTAACCTAACTCTTGGGTCCTTTAGTACAGGGGTTTTTCTTTCGAGTTGCCTCTCTAACCATTCAGGCACAACAGATTTTCCCTTGGGTGAATCGTGGCCACCCTTGCCCATCTCGGTCAAGGCCAAGGTTTTCACTCCCTTTTCTTCTGGGGACTTTTCTTTCTCCTTTGTAGCATCTCCCTCTTCCTTGTCAGAATCTTGGATGAACACGAGGCATTTGATAGGAAGCATAGTGGATAGTTGCTGTATGGGACTTTCTTTCTGTGCCATCTCTTCTTCTTTCTTTCCCTCAGCATGTTCAATCTCGTGCACATGTTCTATGAATTGCCTGACTTTGAGGCTCTCGACAGTTTGGGTCCCACCTTCAATTTTGTCTTCTTGCTGCTGTTATTCTTCTTCAAGGGGTGACCTTTCTTCCTCTAATTTGGTGTCCTTTGGCTGTCGGGCCAATTCTTCTTCAAGATCATCGTCAAAGGTCTGCACGATTACCCTGCCACCAGTGCTACCTTCCTTGTCCCCGCTCTCCGAGGAACAAGTTCCCTCCTCTTCATAGGCCACCCTGTCAATTACTCGGTGCTCATATTCTGGGTGCTCGTGGTATTCACCAGCCTCCTCCTCATAGGCCCCTGAGGCTTCTCATTCTCGTTCCTCCCACTCCTTAGAGATTAGCTTGGTGGCTTCGATAGTCGGTGGCCCTGTTGGCAGTTGTGAAGGTTGAGCACTAGCGAGGGATTGTGTAAGGGTTGCTTGAAGAGCGAGATCCATTAGGATCTGGGATAGCTCAGGGGGAAGATTATGCATGTCTCGAGAGAGCCTCAGGCATGGTGGAAATGGGAATAGGTGTTGTCACCATTGCTAGAGGGAGTGATGTGGTTGGTGACATGGCAACAGAGGAAGGGGCAGAGTTATGACAGAAGAGGAGTCAACAATTATTACAAACTCAGCTGAAGGTGAAGGGGCAAGATGGACAGAAATGTCCACTGCCAGCGGGGATGTGGAAATCGTAGCTAGAGAGGTAGGTGGTGTAGTGGCATGGGCAGGGAGAGCTAAGAGAGGTTCCAATTGATCCGTACCCCTCACCTCCTCCTCCTAGGCTGAGGGCTGTTCCGTGGTGCCCCCTGCTTGTTTGAGCATTTTGGAGGATGAGCCTCCCATTTCTTTCCTTGCATAGACCTTGGGGTCCGGAGACTATTATGTTTTTGTCCCCTTTCTCTTCTTGGATTTATTGACCGAAGGAGACTTGGAGGTCCTGCCAATAGAAGTGGTGGCAGCGGCTTCCTCTGTGGCACTTGGCTCACTTTTGAGCCCTTCGTAAGTCAAAATTAATCCTTGCCACTTCAATTGAGCTACTAGCCGATTGACCCAATCTTTAGTATGAGCCAAGATTGGCTTGGTTATAGTGTCGAGGTCATCGACCTCCTACTCATTTTAGTCAATTGATGGTATCAGCAAATTAGCAACCGTAGGGTACCTGGGGTGCATTATGGTGCTCTCGTCTTCCTCGACCTGGTCTGGTATGGGAAAAGGTTGCACCTTCCTTACAAACTACACAGTCATTCACATATAGTGCCTCGCACGTACCTCCTTGTCATCCTGGTAATCCCCCCATAAGTCTTCAATGTGATGAAAATGAGCGAACCCTGGTCCTAATGCCTTTCTGACGTGGCCATGTGGGTCTATCTACGGGCGAGCAGTGTGTAGGTAGAAATGGTAATCTTTTAGCTCTTTCTCAGAGTTACCAGCACACTGGAAAGTTTGCAGTCTATACATGCCCTGACCCAGAGTCATGGGATAAGAAATCCCCACTATGTGCTTGCTGTTGAAGATTGCCTGTATGTGTTGGGGTTGTCGGGAAAGCTCTAGAAGGATGATTTGGTCATTGGGGTATCGAGGCAACTTGTTTGGCCTTTCAGTGAAGCCCTGGGCACAGATTATGTAAACTTTGAGTACTAAATGAAGAGGAAGGCATACTGCTTCAAAAGTGCCCTTGCACTGTGGGAAACCCTCCTCTGAAAGTCTTTGGCAATTATTATGATAATATAGCCAATGAAGGCATCATTTACTCTGTAGTATTCCCTTTTGAAGTTCCGGTATTGGAGCTGTGGGTACCTATCATAGGCCTTGAGTCTTCGCCCCTGCTCCTGCTCGGGTGCCATAAATAGCCCATTGTACTGCCTCCTATCTGCCAAGGAATAGACAAGATAGGAAGTCATATAAAATTTGGAGCTCTTCTTCATGTTGACGAATTGCTCATGGAAGCAGTTGCTTATTATATCTCCCCAATTGAATGAAGTCTTCGTAATGACATCCTCATTCCCCCAAAGAATTTGTTCAACGAAGTACACCATCCATTCCTGAAAGTAGGCGGCCGTAGGAAGACCCATAACCTTGCTTAACATGGTGACCAAACCATGGTAATCTTCGTGGAAGTCACTGTGGAAGAGTTCTTGAGGAACCTTCGCAGCGCTGCCCTGCTTTTCTTTGAGCCAATGCTGATTTATTACCCTTTTACAGCCCACCGGATTATCGTCCCATACTGCTTGACATTCTTCTATGTTGGGCACTTCCATTTCTTGAAATGTGGGAATATGGAAGGTCTTTGTGATCCCTTCAGGCGACATGTTGGCGAGAATGTTGCCCTCTCTATCAATGATTGTCCTTGTGTCGGCTTGATATGCCTCCCGACAAGCCATTACCAACTCGGGGGCCATGAGGGATGGAGGGAATCCAATAGCCTTTGCGATTCCTCTTTGCCTTATCAGCCTTGCATTTTTGGTCGTTGGATTGACCCTGACTATTTGTGTGAATTCGTCAATTTTGACGTGGCCTATGTTGGTATCGGTGATCTCCTTCCAATCCATGGTGACTTTTGAGTGCAGAGGCTCGCCCTGGAATTGGTATTTCATCTAGTCCTTCCTCTTTCCCTCGAGGAATCTTGCTTGACCTTTTCCCTTTGTCCTTCTCGACGGGTGCCGCTGAAGGTCCCGCGCCCGATTCCATATATTCTGCAAGCACAGGCATAGTCAACACAATGGATCATAAAAAATTCATGTTAGCCAAAATCCTAAAGATGACATCTATTTTAAACAATTTATTAAGCATAACATGACCTTTTATCTTCTGATGTCATTGATCTTTTAATTAAGGGCATTTGGATAGTTCGGGCCTGGAGGGCTGGACTTCCTCAGGAGGAATGTTGTTTGGAAGGGAAAATGGGGTGAAGGGCTCCTAGAGATTCTCTTTGGTCAGATTTTAGTACTTTGAGAGGTTCGTAATGAAGAGGACCAAAATTAAGCACATGGGTCGAAATTAGATTTTATATTTGGGCTCATTTGGGTTGGTTTGGGAGAATCCAGAAGTCTTGGGCTGGAGAGCCTTCTGGGGATGGTAGTTTGGAATAGCTGATTGAAAACAGAATTCCAGAGATGAAACTCCAGGGTTTGGGGTCCAGTAGGCTGCAGGGCGACTAATAGTTTGTAACTTCACTTTTTAGCGTTCGGGTCTGTGGTATCACGAAGGCATTCATCTTTCGCCATTTGGGATGACAAACATTGGATGGAAGTCCAGAGGGGGTAGCCCGATAGTTAGGGCCCGGTGGGTTACAAATCAGTGTGAGGCCTCTATAGAGGGGTAAGGTTTCGGCAAGATCTGCAAGTCTTGCCGACAGCCAGGAGCAAGACCAGACCCGACACGAGCGTCTGCCATTGGATTCCATTTTTAGTTTGGTGGCGATTGGGAGGGCGGAGTCCGACGGGTGGAAGGACATCAGGGAAGGGGTCGATGAAAGGTTATGCTGAAGGGCGAACTCACGCCGATAGCTGGGAACAAGGCTGGACCCAACACAAGGGTCCGCCGTTCGTCTTTGTTTTTAGTCCCACAGTGGACGGAAAGGCGGAGCCTGGAGCTTAGAGGGGTAGGAAGAATTTCCCCTCAGGACGACGGATGAGGACAAGACTCCCGAGTGGTGGAGCCCGGCGGGAATGAGGGCATTTCTTATTCAAGTGACATCCTAGGGACGAATGGAGGTCCAGATATCGTAGGTCAGAAGGACGTCGAGTAATTGCCAGGAGAAAGGTGGTGTTGTTGTGAGGTCCTGGCGATGGAAAAACATCTCCCCAACAGTGAATGAAGGACGAAATCCTAGGAATGAAAGTCTAGAGCTTCAGGCCTGAGAGACTCGAAGGGTGCTTGTCTAATTTGAAATGCCCGCAGTGAGGAGAAGGGTGGGCCCTGGAGCTCATAGGGGCAGGGAGAGTTCGCTGTTTCGAGACGGCGGCATCGAGGGTGACTTCCAAACGAGGAAGTCTGAAGGCTTGGTCATGAAAGGGGAAATTTCCATCGGAAGGAATGTTCATCGTTTTCATATGGACAACCAAGATAGGTCATGGGGCTAAAGGGGATGATCTCCCTATGCAAAGAACAGCCACGGCGAGGTGGAGCTCCAGATCGGTCGTGAGAGCACCCTCGAAGGTTTTCTTAGGTTTTCAAAACATGGGTTTTGTTTGTGGTGTCGTATTTTATCATTTGCATGCCTTCTTGATGATTGTTACTCATTTAAATCCTTAGAAATCACAAAAACAATGCTCAGGAGGGCGAACAAAGGACCTACCTCAACCACTCGATGCGGGGAGATGTGGGATCCACTTAAAATCGATGAAGTGATGGTGAGAGCAATGAGCATGAAGGTTTCGAAGATGGTGGGCTCGTCTAGAAAGTTCCTTGATCACTCTGCAACTCTATCAAGTGATAATGATGGGCTCGAGTGGGTCTTTTATACCCCTAATCGCCATTAATGACCCTATTAAATGTAGCTACAATGAGAGAAAGGTTGGTGAATTTGAAAATCGACAATGGTGGCAGGAGACCCGGGGTCAGATGGTCGAGGGTTACAGGATGGCAGTCGTTTGAAGATTTTGACTCGGTTGTGTCGGCGGCAGTAGAGAGAGTCGGTTCCCGGAGGGCAGAGTTCTACCAAAGACCCACCGTTAGAGATGGTGGAACCTTCATGAAATTCTGGAAGATCGAGCTTGGAACACTCGATGGTAGTCAGGATTTCCCAGAAACTCCTTAGATGGTAAATATGGTGGCAGGACCCAGAAGGTGGGACACTGCTAGAGGTTCGCCGTGAGGAACGGTGAGACACTCTCAGAACCTCGAGAGCAAAACTCTAGGGTTCGGGGCCCGAAGGGTTAAACAACCATTAAGCTTTCCATGGATTGCAGACAAAGAATGGGAGTTCGGACCCTGGGGTCCAGGAGGATGTGAACTGAGTGCCATTGGGAATGGCAGGTGCAACGGGGAAACCCGATAAGGGAATCCCGAATGCACAGGCTCAGCAGGGTTCGGGGCCGTTGGTAGGTTCAAACTACCAGAGGGACTCTGCGAGGCACCAGAACATGACAAAATTAAAAGGGTTAGGTATGGTCAACTTATGGTAGGACTTTAAAGCAACATTGAATCTCTAAGACACTAAAAAAAAGGGGCACACAAAATGAGGCAGCGATAAAATGACTTGAGAAGGTGAAAGAAAAGAGGGTCCCCGTTCTGAGCGGGGTGTGTGTTCTAAGGGCACAACAAATGGCGACTCCGCTAGAGAACGCTCCCAAGCGTTCTAAGGATAAATATTCATTTAGGACCTAGAATCTCTAGTTTCGTAGACTAGGAGTGGCTTTCATAGATGAATCTAGGAGAATGAGATCCTTAATTGGGTCAGTTTATAGGACATCTCAGAAGTGTGTGTCATGAGTTCATTCCTTTCCTCGGGATAGTAACCAACAAATTCAACCGAGCGAGCTACGTAAATCATCTAACACCAAAAGTAACCTGGACATTGCTTCGCTGCCAATCAGGCGTCCATAGCCTCGATGGAGTTGTTACTGCAATCCCATGGATATTGCTCTACTACCAGCTGGGCGTCCATAGCCCTGGTAGAGTTACCTGCACACCCATACGGTCATTTATCTTTCAGGATTCCTTTGTTCTTTTGCTTTGATATTTCCTTCAATGTTCATTTTTTATTTATCATTCAGTTTGACCGGGTAAGCATTGAAGCCTACGATGGGTTTGAGACTGCAGTGGTCATTGGAGCAGACTTAAGATTTTTCACTCACTAGGGTGTCATAACAACCATGGCACAGTCCTTTAGAAATGATTATTATGTGTTTTGTGCAAGATTCGAGATGTGTGTGAGAAGATCCAATCTAGGGTCAAGTTCTGAGCAGAGTTCAAACAAGGAAATCATTCATGGATAGATTTAAGAGACCGATATTCAAGAGTGAATGTTTAGCCAAAGAATACAAAGGACAGATAGCAAAGTAAACCGCTTGTCAAGCAAGCACGACCACTGCTAAGGGGCGGGAAACAACTTTTTGAAACAAAACTACTAGGAGGGAGAAAACAAAAGAGACGCAAAACAAAAAAATGCAAGCAAACTAGAAAAGCAATCTACCCTAACCACTGTACAAATATTTACAAAGAAGAGCTCAAATGAGTTCAGGCCTAAAAGTAATGCTTCAGGTGCTGCCTGTTGACCGGTAATGAGACGTTGTCACCAGTTAAGGTCTTTAGATGGAAGGCATTGTTTCCCAAAATTTTAACTATTTGAAAGGGGCCAAGCTAGAGCTTGTCGAATTTGTTGTGTCCCCCTTTCTTTTCGTGGGCCTTGTCCCAA
Organism: Sequoia sempervirens; assembly: GCA_007258455.2. Classification (NCBI taxonomy): domain Eukaryota; kingdom Viridiplantae; phylum Streptophyta; class Pinopsida; order Cupressales; family Cupressaceae; genus Sequoia; species Sequoia sempervirens. The sequence goes on from VDFB02048941.1 coordinate 24,543, forward strand.
TACAGGACCAAATCTGCAATTCTAAAGGCTTTGATCTTGGCTTGGCAGTCGAACCATCTCTTAACTACGCCCTAATGTTTGGAAAAATTTTCTATTGCACGGTCTCAGACTTCTTCTAAATGCAATAGTTTAGTTAATCGAGCTCCCCTACGATCTCCTCCCTCATAAAAATCATTGATGAACTGAAGAGTAGGAATCTTCAGATGGATAGGAAATATAGGTTCTAGGCCATAAACAAGGTGGAACAGGGAATCGCCAAGGGCGGCCTTGTGGCGAGTGCGATCAGCCTAAAGGGCGAAATGGAGCTGGGTATGTCAATCCTTAGGATTCCTATCTAGCAGTTTTTTGATTATGATAATCAGGTTTTTATTTTTAGATTCAGCGAGGCCAATGCCTTGGGGGTAGTAATTAGATGAAAACTTAAGGGAAATCCCATAGTCAAATACCCAACTAGCAAATTTCAATGAAGCGAAAGTCGGTCCATTGTCACATACCAAAGCATAAGGACAACTAAAGTAATTTAAAATGAAACTTTCGAAGAAATTAGTAACTACAGTTGTGCATTGCTTACATACTATTGCTTTTGTGCATCTAGTACAATAATCAGTAGTGGTAAGAATGTACCTGTGTCCCGCAGAAGATGGAAGGCTTACCAGACCGATGAAGTCAAGACCCCATTGTGCAAATGGCCTTACCTCTAGCACAAGCTGTAGTGGGATAACAACATTCTTTTCCCTGGTGGTAGCGGTCTGGCATGTGTGACATGAGCGAACATGGCAATGGGCATCTTTGAAGATAGTTGGCCAATAATACCCCGCTCTCAATATCTGATGTGCTGTGGAAGAACCAGAACCATGGCCCGTGCCAAATTTATCATGAAACTCTTTCAAAACTCGATCTGCTTCCTCCTTACCCAGGCATCTTAAGTAAATTCCTTCATGATTCTTCTTGTAGAGAATGAAACCTTGTAGCATGTAACCATTGCTTTTCAATATAAGGGCTCGCTTTTGGACTCCTTATAAGTGCAGCAGACACTTGTGGTTCAATAGATAATAAACAACATTCTTATACCACTCTCCTGGTGAGATGTCCTCAAGCTGGTAGTGCTGCACAGTGAGTTTGGGTCCAACCTCTGCTGCTGCTTCAACAATTGTGTGGGTGAACGCCTGTCCTCTCACCAGCTTCATTGGTAGGATCTCCATGTCATATTCTTGGAGCAGGGTGACCCATTTAGCTCTTCACTCACCCAATTCATTTTTCATGAGTAACATTTTTACTGCTGGGTCCAGGACAATGGAAAATACCTTATTGCATAGGATGTAGTGTCTAAATTTCTTCACCCCTCTGATGAGAGCATACGCTTGCTTTTCTACATTGTGATATCATAATTCAACATCCTTTAGGGGAGCACTCATGAAGGTGATCGGGTGCTCATTTCCTTCCTCATCCTTTTGGGTCAACATGCTAGCACATGAATGCTTTGAAGTGAACGAGTAGATGTAGAATGACTTCAGATAATCTAGGCTAACTAACATAGGTGCCTCGACGATGGCTTGTTTGATTTCCTCAAAATCTTGTTTGGCGTTGGGTGTCCACTCAACTTTGGCATCTTGTTTCAACATAGCATTGAAAGGTTTAACAATCTTCGCGAAATCCGTGATGAATTTTCTGACGAAATTGATTTTTCCAAAGAAGGATTTTAATTCTTTCTTACTGCCTGGGGGCATAATTTTAAGTAAGGACTTGATACGTTCAGGGTCTATAGAGATACCCTATTCTGAAATGATGTGCCCGAGCAATCTGCCTTCAGTCACTCCAAAAATGCACTTCTTGGGGTTAAGGGAAACCCCAAACTCCCTGCATCTCTGAAACACTTTGCACAAATCAGAGACATGATCACCTCTTTTTTTAGAAAACACAGTTAAATCATCCATGTAAATGATTATGCACTTGCCAATTAGATCCTTGAAGGCGATATCCATGGCACGTTGGAAGGTGGCACTAGTGTTGATGAGCCCAAAAGGCATTCTCCTATACATGAACGTTCCCCACTTGGTGGTGAACACCATTTTATGACGATCTTCATACTGTACCATCACCTGGTTATACCCGGAGTATCCGTCGAGGAAAGACATCATCTAGGAGCCATTGACAATTTGCAACACCTTGTCCAATGAAGGGACTAGATAATTATCTTTCTCTGAAGCTCGGTTCAAATTGCGGAAGTCCACACACAACCTGATCTCTCCATTCTTTTTTCTAACTAGGACCAAATCGGCCACCCACGTGGAATGCCTAATTGGGAAAATAATCCTTGCTGATAGCAATTTTTGTACTTCTTTGTAAATGACAGGTTCCAACAAGGCATTGATAGGATGCTGCCGCTGACGGAATGGCCTCACCTCTATCTTGAGAGGGATGATGTGCGTAATGACAAAAGTGTCATGTCTTTAAATATTCATAGCTCCATGCCACCTCATCATGATATTTCTACAATGCATCTGTTATTTGTTTCTTTTCCTCTGGCATGCATACCTTGCCAATAAAAATATTCTTGATTTCCTCAGCTGTCCCGAGGTTGTGAGCATCGCACTAGTTGCTTATGGCTTCTTTCTTTGTTTGCTAGTTTTGGTCTTTGAGCTGGTCTAAGTCAAATACACGTTCCAGCTGAACCATGCCTCTGGGGATTGTATTGGTCTTGAGGTTAATAACCCCTTCTATGTCCAATTCAGCTTCTTGCAGATCAGCTTCATCAATTATTTGAGTTGCGAAGACATCAAAACTTGTGATGAATTTGAGAATATGGTTTTTTCATCATTAAAAACCTGCAAGTGGGTAACATTATTTGGGACCGATGGAGTGCGTGTTAGCTCAACCATGAATTTCTTGAGCCCATATAAAGAGAGGGGTTGTAAAGTGCTGGGCGCTTGAGCTAAAACATCAGCTGTACGGTTCTGAGCACGAGGGATCAATTGTATATTGAATGCATCTAAGCCCTCCAGGAGATCCCAAACCCTATGCCTATAATTGGCGAGCCTTCTATCATGACAAGAATATAGCTTCCTAACCTGTTTAACTACTAGTTCGAAATCTCCAAAAACTTGTAGCACTTTCACATTTTTCTTTAAGGCCATGAGAAGGCCATGGACCAGGGCCTCATATTCTGCTACGTTATTGGTGCAATAAAATTACAATCTATGGGAAGTAAGAAAGGTCTTATCCGTTGGACTGATGAGTTCAAACCCAGCTCTGGCTCCTTGCTTGGACTTGGTTCCATCAAATCGGAGCGTCTAGCATGCAGAAGGTTCTTTATCTTTGGGTCAGACTAAGTTCCTGTTCCCTTTCAGCTGGGTGATTGGCTTTGTGATCTTAGGGGAATTTTCTAGGTTGATGTAATGACCAACAGGCGGTTCTATTGGTGCCTCATTTGGGGTTTCAATCCAAGGAGCAGCTGATCCTTTAACATGTTCGACTGTCCTTTGACATAAGCAACAATTAAACTCAGAGTGGGCAGCATTGTGAACCCTACACTAGTTTGGCAATAAGAGATCTTGAAAATTCATCCGGGTGCCCAAGCTGAGTTGGTCACTAGCACACTTTTCTAGGAACCCCTAGAAATCATTGAGTAATCCCCAGTCGTCATCTTGATCAGGTCCGTCATCTGGTTCCACCAGCCCTTTTGTACTTGGAGATATTTGAGTGGAATCTGTTGGAGGACTGTACAACACTAGGAGTACTTCATCGACACATTCCTCCTAGAGCTCGACCTTGTTTTGGTAGGCAAAAGGATGGTAATTCCCCAGGTCGGTCTTGGTAAACAACACCTCATTAATATTATTGTACTCCATGATCATGTATTTCATACAGGGTTCACGATCAATACGGATTTGATTTGGCAGCCCCTTCCATGGTAGCCACATGTGAGAAATGTTTGTGGCGGTATATCTATTCAGTGCCTTGGTGAATTCCTTTCCCAAGATGATTCTATATGCATCGGGAATGTTTTCCACTTGAATATCAATGACTTGTTGTATCCTTGGGTCTATGGAAATTTGCATCAGGATCCGATTTATTTCTCCTATGATGATAATCTTTGTTTTATCCAGCTGGATCACCTTCCTCATTGAAGGCATGGGGGTGATGTCAAGAGCCTTGCATACTACCAAGGACATGACATTGGCAGATGCTCTTGAGTCGAGCAAGTAGTTATGCAGGTTCTTCCCAAAGATCCTGATGGTGGTCAGGAAAGGGAGAGTTTCCAACCTCCCTTGGAAGATGCTCGTAGGTGTATCTACGTGAGCTACTTGGCCCTTGTTCTTATCATTGTCTTTATCCCTGTTCTGCCTAAATGGTAGGTCCTTGGAAAACTACCTATTACTCTACTTTGGTTCCTTTTCAATTTGTTTACTTATAGATTGATTTACAAAGATATCCTTCATTTTTCTGGTATTATCATGTATCTCTGGTTCTTGCCTAGGCTCTTCAAAGGTAACCCTCTTAGCTGACATTTTTTGCATTGTATTGGAAGATGGAGTTCTATTAAGGATCCTAAAGAAGGCATGCCTTACAACAAGGACTTTGAGTAATTCAAAGGTTGACAAATTAATTTTTACTCTTTTGAACTCTTCTGCCATGTACTCACTCATTTGCTCAATTTTTGAACTAAGAGCTTGGCCTATGGCAGAACTAGGAGGTTAGACTTTCGTTTGACTAGACGAAATTTGGGATTGGCCTTGAGGCTGATTTTGTGACTGATTTTGAGACCCATTCTTATTGAGGTATTGGGTAGGTATATGGGGAAGTCCGGGGTTGTTGCTAGCATTAGGATCAGGCAAAGTGGCAAAATTGTTTGGTGGGGTAGAAGTTGTGAAGGGCCCACCCGCCTGTTTATTCCTAAGGAAGTAGGGAGTCAAACTTTGATGGAACATGTGGATCTCATCGAAAAATGGCTCCTCTTCATCTACTAGACCATTATCTACTGAATCAAAAAGTTGAGCCAAAGTTTTCTCATTACTTACCTCTTGCACTTCTCCACCCTCAATAGGAGCAGGCTCGAATTCGGGCTCGTTGTGGTCACCTCATGGAAATGGCGCTTGATTAACCATAGGACAGGAGGAATCTTATGGCTCAGATGGGATGATGTCCCTACAACCAGCATTGTCTATTGCATTTTTCACTTCTACCTGGAATATTTTAGTGGCTATCTAGAATTTAGGGCAATCCAACTTAGAATGTCTGCTAGTTTTATGAATTTTGCACCATCCAGACAAGGCTGCCTCGGCAAGGTATACGCCACTGGTCATTTTTTCATTGCTTGTTGGTTGGTCGAAAGGCATAGGGACACCTCCGTTATTGGGCCTAGTGTTCCATTCGCGATTCTGCCTCTGAGAAGGTCTCCTTTCTGAATTGTGATTAGCATTTTTCCCCCTATCATAGTTCTGCCTGGAGGAAGTGCTTATTTCTTGATTATCCCTACAGTCCCTATGGTCTCGGTTGTCTTAGTTAAGATTGGCCTAGAAATTACGCTGGGTGGCCTATAACTAATTATTCTAATTTTGTAGGTGCGTCATTTCTGTAGACATTTTCTTTATCATCTCAGTCAGTTCCTCTAACTTGGCTTTCTCGGTCCCGTTTCCAGGTGACAGTGCCAGATTTTGGAGAAAAGCGGGCGGGGCTGTAGGCTGATTTTGATAAGCTGGAGGAAATTCTGGTCCTGATAGGTACAATGGCATCTGGGGCTACTGGGAATACGCTTGCTATTGTGGAACAGCCTGAGAATAGTTATACTGTGGTTGAGGCTACAAATAGGAAAGCGCGAGAGGCGCATAATTCAGTGGCTGCCCCAGATGTGGGACAATGGGCAACTGAGGCACTTGATTCATAAGAGGGGTCTGATGAGCAAATGCTTGATTCAGTCATTGAATCTGCATCGGGTGAGCTACTGGCCCCAAAGAAGGTAGCAGGCTGGAGATATTCTGCCCCAAATCTGCACTAGTGACAACAACCTTTGTATAGGCGGTCACTAGGGTAGTGAGTGTTGGGTGCATCTTTTTCACCAAAGTCGACGTGAGGTTGTCTAATGCTGCATAGTAGACCGGGAGAGCCGCAACATCATTATAAAGGTATGGGTCCCGAAGCCTTATATAGGCCTAATGAAAATGATCATTGAAGGACCCAATAAGTTTGTTGACTTCCCTTCTGACAAACATAAACTACTGGTAAAGTTCTGAAGGGCTGATGAGAATCTTATATTTATGTAGGAAGGCATTCTTCATCAAATTCCATGAAGTAATGGATCCCCTCAGTAGATTGATGTACCAATAGAAGGTTTCTTCTCCCAACGAATGTGGAAAAAGGTGGCACGCAACATCGTCATGGTCGACTTGCATTTTGGTAATTGCTGTCTTGAATATTTTGATATGCTCCTCAGCTATTCTTTGGAGGTTGTGCAGATGAAACTTCAAACAAAAGCCCTCCCGATTCTTAGGCATATCATGATAAGCGACGAAATGTATCGGCGAAGGGTTATGTGCTAACCAAGCCATGGAGGGTGGCGGAGGTCGTATCTGCTGTTGGAAAATAGAAAGTTGGGGTTGTACCCACAATAAAACAACAATCTGGGGCTACACTTGAGCTGCGGCTGATTGGACTGTGCCTTGGGCTGGAAGGGCTGTGAGAGCAGCAATCCCCTGGTTGCCGAAGATAAGAGGTGCAAATGCACTTTGAGATGGTTGGGTGGAAGACGAAGGCCAGCCAAATGAAGGTGAGGGTGGAATAGAAGTGGGTGGAATGGAGGAAGAGGAAGAGGGAGCACTACTTCCCTTAACTCACTTTGCCCTTGTAGTAGGCTGCACTACCTCTCTTGAAAGACAATCTTCCACAATTAGATTGTAGAACACTATTCCAAGGTCTCTAATGTCAGGTCTTGACAGTGCTTGGAATATCTTAGTTGTTTGATGTGATTTTCAAGAATCACAAGGCGGTCTTACGTAGGTAATATAGAGCGTAGGAAGTTGGATCTTAAAATGAAGTTTTTAAGATAGGGAAGTTATTGTACATTTTGCTGTAGGTTCAAATATCATTCAAAACTAAATATTTATCATTGGATTTAGCTTTACAATGTGCAATGAACCTTAGCATAGGTTACTCATTAAATAAAATGAAAAAGGGCAGGGAAGAGAGGAGGTTCTTGGATCTGCAACTAATTGTGAACAGTGATGATGGAGTTCCTGCAATGGACAACTTCTTAAAACAATATTCCACTTAACCAAAAATCTCACAATATCATGGAACTTGTGCTATCTTCTAAGGCCTGCAAATATTTTGTCTATCATTCACCATATGCATGCATGAAAAAAGATGAAAGTTTTGGGAGCAACTTTGAATTCAAGTCAAGACTAACTTTACACAGCTATCTACCATTAGTAAACAACAAAAAGTATGGACTAAGAAGTCATCAACACAACAGGAATTTTCATGATCACAGGACATCATTCCTAAAATCTACCAAAGCAAAGAAACAGTTGACTAGAACAATAATAAAACCTAAATTAAACATCTAACCATGGAGATTGAATTAAGCAACATGTGAGAAACTCAGAAAATACACCAAGTCAATATCTTTTCTTTATAAATTTTTGCAGCATGCCTTTACAACAACTTGACTCTTTTTGCAAATGAGAGGAGAGCTCTATTTATAGTGCCCAAAAGATCTAATAAATGGCCAAGATCAATTGTTATTGTGTGGCCAAGTCATTACAAAATAGGGTTTCACCTACCCCCAATATCCAACAATTTAAAATACATCTTTTGTCTTTTTCCCTATTTTATCCTCTATTGACGACACTGTAGCACTTTTGTCTTTAGCTGATTGCCCTTTTCACTGTAGCTACTCTTTAGGGAGTTTTTCATCTTTGGCGGGGCTGTCCTCTTGCCTCTTAGAAGCTGTGTATTCTATGAACTTGAGGATGACTTCTTGGAGCTTGTCTATTTCAATGATTTCATATCACAGCACCTGGTAGCTCCATTCTTTCGCTTTATCTTCTAGCTTTTTTCAATCCTCATCGTACTTTGCGCCTTACTCCCTAAATAGCTCTGATTGATCGAAGGCACGGGCAAAAAAACTAAGGAATTCCATGATGATTTCATTAGACATCCTGTCCATCTTTTTCTGAAAGTAGGGATTTATTTTCTCCAAATCCATTTGCATTGTGGGAATGTCGTACTCTGTCATCAGTTTGAGATAACGAGCACACTTTACCCTGATTTTCTTGATCCATTTAATGTCCGGATCCACCTTGCTCATGATTTGTTCTAGTCTTTCCCTCTGGTTGTCAAAGTCCTGTCGCCATACATATATTATCCAGTGATCATCTTTCGTAAATGCAAGCTCCTTTTCCCACATGGCTTTTGGCATCTGAAGAATAGTTTTGATCCTTGGAAAGGTGGAGTCGTAAGTCACAGGGAAGTTAGTGCAAAGCCTCCTCGTGCCCTCTAGAGATTGCAATAGATCTTCTAACTTGTTGGCTGTTTGCACAGCCCTACTAATTCTGATGTTTCTAACATATAAGACTTGTCGGAACCAGTCCTCTGTGGTATTTTCCAAGTTCTTCCTTCTTTCCATCTTATCGATCTGCTCTTTGGATAGCAGCTGGGGTGAAACTGTGGATGTGGTAGGCAAGTCGCCCATTGAAGACCATTGTTGTATGTAATCCATTAAGGCCGCGACCTGTGCCTTGAGCTCATCCTTCGAGATCTTATCTTGTTTTATCAAATGCACCATTGTAGCCACTAACTCCTCAAGGTGACCGACTTTTTTCTCTCTAGTGGCAGTCCCCAAGTCGATGGTGGAGATGTTGTAACTCACCCCAGCTTGACCAATCATAGGCGTTGCTATTTGCAATGCTCGAGACCCAGAAGCATCCATCGTCACCCTGGATCAAACTTTGGGCTTCTTCTCCTTCTTTGTCGTGATTTGAACTCGAGCCAAGATGGCCTGTAACCTCGCCCTTGGGTCCTTTAGTATAGGGGTTTTTCTTTCAAGCTGCCTCTCTAACCATTCAGGCACAACATATTTTCCCTTGGGTGAATCATGGCCACCCTTGCCCCTCTCGGTCAAGGCCAAGGTTTCGGCTCCCTTTTCTTTTAGGGACTTTTCTTTCTCCTTGGGAGCATCTCCCTCTTCCTCATCAGAATCTTGGACGAACACAAGGCGTTTGATAGGAAGCATGGAAGACAGTTGTTGTATGGGACTTTCTTTCTCTGTCATCTCTTCTTCTTTCTTTCCCTCAGCATGTTCAATTTCATGCACATGTTCTACGAATTGCCCGACTTTGAGGCTCTCGACAGTTTGGGTCCCACCCTCAGTTTTTTCTTCTTGCTGTTGTTCTTCTTCTTCAAGGGGTGGCCTTTCTTCCTCTGATTTGGTGTCCTTTGGTTGTCGAGCAAGTTCTTCTTCAAGATCATTGTGAAAGGCCTGCATGATTACGCTACCACTAGTGCTAACTTCCTCGTCCTCACTCTCTGAGGAACCTATTCCCTCCTCTTCATAGGCCACCCTATCAATTACTCGGTGCTCATATTCTAGGTGCTCATGGTATTCATCAGCATCCTCCTCATAGGCCCTTGAGGCTTCTCGTTCTCATTTCTCCCACTACTTAGAGATTAGCATGGTGGCTTCCATAGCCAGTGGCCCTATTGGCGGTTGTGAAGGTTGAGCACTAGCGAGGGATTATGCAAGGGCTACTTGAAGAGTGGGATCCATTATGATCTAGGATAGCTCAGGGGGAAGATTCTGAAATGTCTCAAGAGAGCCTTAGGTATGCTAGAAATTGGAATAGGTGTTGTCACCATTACCAGAGGGAGTGATGTGGTTCGTGACATGGCATCAGAGGAAGGGGGCATAGTTATGGTAGAAGAGGAGTCAACAATTATTACAGACTCGGCTAGAGGCAAAGGGGCAAGATGGACAGAAATGTCCATTGCCAGCGGGGATGTGGCAATCATAGCTAGAGAGGTAGGTGGCGCAGTGGCAGGGGCAGGGAGAGCCAAGAGAGGTTCCAATTGATTCGTACCCCTCACCTCCTCCTCCTGGGCTGAGGACTATTCCGTGGCGCTTCCTGCTTGTTTGAGCCTTTTGGAGGGTGAGCTTCCCGTTTCTTTCTTTGCATAGACCTTAGGGTTCAGAGACTGTTCTGTTTCTGTCCCCTTTCTCTTCTTGGATCTAGTGACCAGAGGAGACTTGGAGGTCCTGCTGGTAGAAGTGGTGGCAACAACATCCTCTGTGGAACTTGGCTCACTTTTGAGCCCTTCGTAAGTCAAAATTACTCCTTTCCACTTTAATTAAGCTACTTGCCCATCGACCCACTGTTTAGTATGAGCCAAGATTGGCTTGGTTACAGTGTCGAGGTCATTGACCTCCTGCTCGACCCAATGAATGATGGTATCAGAAAATTGGTGAGTGCAGGATACCTAGGGTGCATTATGGTGCTCTCATCTTCCTCAACTTGGTCTAGTATGGGGAAAGGCTGCACCTTCCTTAAAAACTGGACAATCATTTGCATATAGTGCCTCGCACATACCTCCTTGTCATCCTAGAAATCCCCCCAAAAGTCTTCAATGTGATGCAAATGAGCGCACCCTAGTCCTAATACCTTCCTGACGTGGTCATGCAGGTCTATCCGCAGGCGAGCAGTGTTTAGGTAGAAATGGTAATCTTTTAGCTGTTTTTCGGAGTTACCAGCACACTGGGAAGTTTGCAGTCTATACATGCCCTGGCCCAGAGTCATGGGATAAGAAATCCACGCTATGTGCTTACTGTTGAAGATTTCCTGTATGTGTTGGAATTGTCAAGAAAGCTCCAGAAGAATGATTCGGTCATTGGGCTATCAAGGCAACCTATTTGGCCTTTTAGTGAAACCCTAGGCATGGATGTATGTAAACTTTGGGTACTGAATGAAGAGGAAGGCATACTACTTCAAAATTTCCCTGGCACTATGGGAAACCCTCCTCTCAAAGTCTCCAACAATCATTTTGATAATATAGCCAATGAAGGCGTCATTTACTCTGTAGTATTCCCTTTTGAAGTTCTGGTACTAGAGCTGTAGGTACCTATCATAGGCCTTGAGTCTTTGCACCTGCTCTTGATCGGGTGCCACAAATAGCCCGTTGTACTACCTCTGATCTGCCAAGGAATAGACAAGATAGAAAGTCATATAAAATTTGGAGCTCTTCTTCACATTAACGAATTTATGATAGAAGCAATTGCTTATTATACCTCCCCAATAGAATGAAGTCTTTGTGGTGACATCCTCATTCCCCCAAAAAATTTGTTCAATAATGTACACCATCCATTCTTGAAAGTAGGCGGCCGCAAGAAGACCCATAACCCTGCTTAACATGGTGACCAAGTCGTGGTAATCTTCGTGGAAGTCACTGCAGAATAGTTCTTGAGGAATCTTCACAGCGCTGCCCCGCTTTTCTTTGAGCCAATGCTGATTTATTACTCTTTTACAGCTCACCGGATTATTGTCCCATGCTACCTGGCATTCTTCTATGTTGGGCACTTCCATTTCATGAAATGTGGGAATATGGAAGGTCTTTGTGATCTCTTTAGGTGACATGTCGGCGAGAATGTTTCCCTCTCTATCAATGATTGTCCTTGTGTCGGCTTGATATGCCTCCCGACAAGCCATGACTAACTTGAGGGCCACAAGGGATGGAGGGAATCCAATAGCTTTTGCAATTCCGCTTTGCCTTATTAGCCTTGCATTGTTTGTCGTTGGATTGACCCTGACTCTTTGTGTGAATTCGTCAATATTGATGTGGCCTATGTTGGTATCGGTGATCTCCTTCCAATCCTTGGTGACTTTTGAGTGCAGAGGCTCACCTTGGAATTAGTTTTTCTGGTCCTTTTCCTCTTTCCCTCGAGGAATCTTGCCTGACCTTTTCCCTTTGTCTTTCTCGATGGGTGCTATTGAAGGTCTCATGCCCGATTTCATATATTCTGCAAGCAAAGACGTAGTCAACACAATGGATCACAAAAGCATTCATGTTAGCCAAAATCCTAAAGATGACATCTATTTTAAACAATTTACTAAGCATAACATGACCTTTTATCTTCTGATTTCATTGATCTTTTGATTAAGGGAATTTGGATAGTTCGTGCCTAGAGGGTCGGACTTCCTCAGTAGGAATGCTATTTTGGAAGGGAAAATAGGGTGGAGGGCTCTCAGAGATTCTCTTCGATCAGATTTTAGTACTTTGAGAGGTTCGTAATGAAGAGGACTGAAATTAAGCATGTGGGTCAAAGTTAGATTTCAGATTTGGGCTCATTTGGGTCTGTTTGGGAGAATCCGGAAGTCCTGGGCCAGAGAGCCGTCTGGGGATTGCAGTTTGGAACAGTAGATTGAAAACAAAATTTTGGAGATGGAACTCTGGGATCTGGGGTCTAGTAGGCTGTAGGGAAATTAACAGTTTATAACTTCACTTTTCAGCGTTCGGGTCTATGGTACTGGGAAGGCATTCATCTTTCACCGTTCGAGACATCAAACGTTGGACAAAAGTCTTGAGGGGGCAGCCTGACAGTTAGGGCCCGACAGGTTACAAATCGGGATGAGGCCTCCACTGCGAGGTAAGGTTCCGGCGAGATCTGCAAGTCTTGCCGACAGGCAAGAGCAAGACTAGACCCAACGCAGGTGTTCGCCGTTGGATTCCATTTTTATTTCGACAGTGATCGGGAGGGTGGAGTCCGGCAGGCAGAAGGACATTAGGGAAGGGGTCAGCAAAAAGTTATGCTGAAGGGTGAAGTTACGCTGATAGCTAGGAACAAGGCCGGACCTGGCACAAGGATCCATTGTTCATCTTTGTTTTCAGTCCCACAGTGGATGGAAAGGCGAAGCTCAGAGCTCAGAGGGGCGGGTGAGAATTTCCCCTCGGGATGGCGGACGAGGATAGGACTCCTGGGCGGCAGAGCCCAGTGGGAATGAGGGTGTTTCTTATTCAAGTGACATCCCAGTGGTGAACGGAGGTCCGAAGCTTGGAGGTCAGAAGGACGTCGAGTAATCAACAGGAGAAAGGTGGTGTTGTTGTGAGGTCCTGGCGATGGACGAACATCTCTCCGACAGTGAATGAAGGAAGAAATCTCGGAAATGGATGTCTAGAGCTTTGGGCCTGAGAGACCCAAAGGGTGCTTGTCCAATTTGAAATGCCCACAGTGAGGAGAAGGGTGGGCCTCGAAGCTCAGAGGGGCGGGGAGAGATCACTGTTTTGACACGGTGGCATCCAGGGTGACTTCCAAATGAGGAAGTCCAAAGGCTCAGTCCCGAAAGGGGAAATTGCCGTTGGAAGAAATGTTCATTGTTTTGGTATGGACACCCAAGACAAGTCTCGGGGTTGAAGGGGATGATCTCCCTGTGCGAAGAACAGCTGCGGTGAGGTGGAGCTCTGGATCGATCGTGAGGGCAACCTCGAAGGTTTTCTTAGGTTTTCAAAACATGGGTTTTGTTCATGGTGTCGTATTTTATCATTTGCATTCCTTCTTGATGATTGTTACTCATTTAAATCCTTAGAAATTATAAAAATAATGCTCGGGAGGGTGAACGGAGGACCTACCTCAAACACTCGATGCAGGGAGATGTGGGATCCAATTACAATCAATGAAGTGATAGTGAGAGCGATGAGCGTGAAGGTGTCGAAGACGGTGGGATCCTCTAGCAAGTTCCCTAATCGCTTTGCAACTCTATCAAGTGATAATGACGGGCTCGAACGGGTTTTTTATACCCCTAATCACCATTAATGACCCTATTAAATGTAGGTATGATGAGAGAAGGGTTGGTGAATTTGAAAATCGGCAACGGCGGTGGGAGACCCGGGGTTTGACGACCGGGGGGTGCAAGACAATGGTTGCTTGAAGATTTTGACTCAGTTGTGTCAACAATGGTAGAGAAAGAGTCAGGGCCCGGAGGGTAGAATTATGGCAAAGACCCGCTGTTAGAGATGGCAGAACCTTCACAAAATTCTAGACTCAGAATTCCAGAAGATCAGGCCTGGAACACTCAACGGTAGTTAGGATTTCTTACAAACTCCTCAGATGGTAAATATGGTGGCAGGATGCCGCCAAAGGTTGATCGTGAGGAACGGTGAGATATTCTCGGAACCCCGGGAGTGGAACTCCTGGGTCTAGGGCCCGGAGGGTTAAATAGCCATTAAGATTTCCATGAATTACAGATGGAGAACGGGAGTTCAGACCCCGGGGTTCTAGAGGACGCGAACCAAGCACCATTGGGAACGGCAAGCGCAACGGGGAAACCCGGCAAGGGAATCCTGAATGCCCAGGCCCAGCAGGGCTCGGGGCCGTTGACAGGGTCAAACTACCAGAGGGACTCCGTGAGGCACCAAAACATGACAAAATTGAAAGGGGAAGGTACAGTCAACTTATGGTAGGAGTTTAAAGCAACATTGACCATCCGAGACACCAAAAAAAGGGGCCATGCAAAACATAGTGGTGACAAAATGACCCGACAAGGCAAAAGAAAAGAGGGTCCCCATTCTGAGCGGGGCGTGTGTGATAAGGGCTATGAGACAGTTTATTTGAAGAATGGATTTGATTAAATGCTGTATGCTAATTTTTCATGTCTCCGAAGCAATATACTTGTTGTGTTGGTTGAAGAATAAACTTTACATGATAAGTCAAAATTTTCTAATTTTTTTTTTTTAGATGCCAGAAAAGAAGTACGTTGGTACATTGCCCCCTCGAGAGATCAAGCGAAAATATTTGATTTGAGGGTCGATCTCGCGATAAAGAGGTTCAAAATGGATGATTTTGATGATGATGCAAATGAGATGGTTTTAAGATGCTTGGAATAACTAATCTATATTATCCTAAACAACTTATAGTGATGACGTATGATGTGGTGTTGATGCCTATATAATTATACAACCAAATTTTATACATGTATGGTTTTGTAGAGGTGGAAGACTAGCAAATCTCTATGTTATGATAGTGAACATCATGTGAGGTGATGTGCTGGGGAATCTTTGATAGTTTGTGGGTCTGAGGATGGATGCGGTGGTGATGGTGCTGTGGCTGATGTTGGTGGAAGTAGGGATGATGACAAGAGGATCCAACAAGCCAGCTTTATAAGAAATGGATGATTTTCTTATCAAGAATTGGGATTTTAAAAGGGTCACTTACCTTATGTTTGATAACACGCCTAAGCATGATGCATCAAGGTATAAAGAACCAGGATGGTGTTGCACTTAGTGTGATGGACCTTGACTCGACAAATAGATAGGATTATTCTTGTTCACACCTGACATACAAAAACCTTGCTAGGATGCACTTTATAAGTTTTAAAACATCTTGGACCAAAACATAGAAAGGTATAGCATATCAACGTAATAGTCAAAAAGCTGCCCAAAACACCTCCATATATATCTAACAAAGCAATTATTCACCAAGTTTTATTACAAGAACATCCAACAAGAACAATAGGAAAAAAATAATGATCGTTGCCCCATTCCTTTCTCTCTAAATCACTTTGATTAGACATCAATGAGAGGTCATTGGAATGAGGGCAATAAGATAAATCAAAAGAAAAGATCAAGTACACAAACAAATCAATGTTCTTCATACTCTAGCCAAAGGGATTTGTTTTGCTTAGGATAAGAACTGAAATGATTGCCAATAGATAATTCCCATTGTAGGAAGGATACATGCTAGGACATGTTAGTGGATGGCGACATGTCATTTTGTTTATCCAAAGTGTTTTGTCAAAAGATAATGCCCATTGTAGGAAGGATACATCTTAGGACATGTTAGTGGATGGTGGAAAGTTGATAGGTTTTTTTGAAAGGCTATTGATACAAGGTCGATTGACATGTTTGTGAATGATGAAGGTTTGATTTTACATTTAAAGGTTTGTTGTTTCAATTTTGATTTTTTGTTTGAAGTTTGCTTTCGCTGATTGTTGTGATTGTTTCTATTTTTGTTGCCAAAGGATGAAGGTGATGATGATTTATTATGGATGATTAAATATTTTGAGTGAAAGCGAGATAAGACAGATGGATTTTTTCAAATATTTGGATGTTTTTGATATTTTAAAATGTTTTGAAGTTGTTTTTGGTATTTTCAAGATTTTACAAATGTTTTGATTTTTAATTTTTTGAATGTTTTGGGGTTTTCCGAGATTTTATTAATATTTTTGGATTTTGTGTTTTCTGAATGCTTTTGGATTTTGATGTCTCAGGGGCTGATCAAAGATTAGCTTTTCCTGCATTTAAGCTCAGAGACAATGTAGTTCAGACAGCATGCTTTTGATATTTTTCTAATTTTTTGAGTGTTTTTGAATTTTTCTATTTTTCTGATGTTTTGAATTTTTTGCATGATTTTGACGATTTGGATATGGACATGTGTGATGATATCAGTCCTCTATTTTGGATTTTTTTGAAAACCAAGCTAAGGTTGATTGATCGGATCAATGGCTTGATAATGATAAGATTGTTGAGGATACACAACAATGCAAGGATAGTGTTAAGCAACACAAGGATTGAGATGGACATCCCAGGATGATGCAAGATTGATGATGATAACATTGTTGAGGATGCAAAACAATGTAAGGATAGTGTTAAGCAACACAACTATTAGGATGGATAACCCAAGATGATGAGGGATTGATTTGGATAACATTGTTAAGGATACATAATGCAAGGATAGTGTTAAGCAACACAAGGATATCTTGAGACGATGATTTTTTGATTGGATTTGATTGATCATGATTGATGAAGTTTGATTTGGAACAAAATTTGTTCAAATGATTTGATGTGATGTTTGAAGTGCAACTTAGTTGCAATTGATAGTGATTACTTGGATTGATGTTCGATGAAAGATGAAGCTTGATAAGGAATAGTTGCTCATCAAAATATGCCATGGGCTAGTGATTTGGAATTTTTCTTATAAGTGGTTTGACCAATTTGATTCTATGTTTTCCAATGTTTAGATCACCGCATAAGTTGGAGAATATATGTCAAGATTTATTCCTGAAGAAAGATGTAAGTATCTGCCCCCACTGTCTAGCAATGTACGAAATGCTATGGGTGGATGCTTGGATAGGTGTGTGGACAGATGGATATGGTAAGCACACAAAGGATGCCAAGAATTATCTTGTGATAAGATCAGGTGTTCGAACAAAGGATTCCCATTTGGATAATGCTTCATGGCTCATATAATGTTGGATAGGATAAGATCAATGAAAATGACCCATGTCAAGATGTTTACTGTAAGCAAGTGTAAAGTGTACACCAAAATTTTTTCAAGATCAAGATAATGTGGGAGATGGATGTAGATGGATGAAAGTGGGTTGGATAAATGGTTCATGGATAAATGGATTTATTATGGATAAGATGGATGGAATACTAGATTTATTATGGATGGGATGAGATTCTTTCTCTTGAAATGGCGCACATAGATGCTCGATTCTACATATGATGCCTATTTTCCAAATTTTCATCATGGTACCTATCTAAAGCACCATCGTAGTTGTTTTCATTAGAGGACAATTTTTTTCTTTACTGTTTTCAATCCTTTTTTTCTATTTTTTTTTGGATTTTTATTTTTTTTATTTTTTTGGATTTTTCTAAAAGATTTTAAACTCATGTTGAACCATCTGGTGGTGTTGATGTAGATGCTTCTATCATAATGTGCCATCGATATGCTGCTTGTAGAAGCTGCTTTTCCAAGATACATGCACTTGAATGCAACTTTTGAGATTCTTGATCTACTTTGTTGATACCGGGGTTAACTTCTTTCTTGTGCACACATCACGATAGAGTGCCTTCTAAATCCTTATGATGAAGGGTCGTTTCCAACACATGGTCAATGTGAGAATTGTATATTATGCTTGGAGGCATGGATGGAGTGTGTTTAGGGATAAGAGATGGATTGGTTGACAATTTGGAACCTTTGACTCTCCAAACATGGGAAAATGAGCAATGATGGGTGGATACTAAAGTGTGCATGGAATTAGGACCAACTGCTTGATATACTTTGTATGTTGCTTGCGAAGCTTGCTTTTTCCTTTGTGGAAATCTTTGATGGATACTTTTCCCTTTTTTATTTTTCCCCATAGTTTCTTTGACTAATGGAGTTTGATAGTGATGATCTTTCTTTGTATTTTTTGGTATCCATTTGTATTTGATTTGTCCATTATGCTTTCCAACTTCTTTTTCTTTGATAATTTTCTTTGTAGTTTGATTCAAATATTTCCTTTGATGTTGGTCCCAATTTGTGGATGGGGTGATGGGTGGATGAAGATTCATGACATGGTTGGTTGTTGTATTGGCATCAGTTTCATCATAAGGATTCTTCATGCTCCCTATGTTGACGTTTGCTTGAGACATAGTTTCCCCCAGTATGGTGGTAGTAGCACCTTTGTTCCTTGATTTTGCTTGTTTTGAGATGCCTTGTTCGGTAAGAATTCTCTAATAAATGACCACTGTAGATGACAGTATTTCAATTTGTTGTTCTGCTGACTCTGGAATATCTTGTTCTATCTAACCTATTTCTTTGAGGGGAAAATGTTGAATATACTCATACATGATTCCCTCAGTCTGAATTTGGGATATATTTGATCCTAATGTTGAAAACTCTATTTGATTGTAGGAATTGATAACCTTCTCTTTTTTCGTAATAATTTTAGGACTAAAGGAATCAGGTTCTAAAGGAAGGTCATCTACATGTCCATCCACATAAAGTATATCATGGTTAGATGGAGGAGTATGTGCTATGCTGATGTGATCATCATTTGCGACATCTTGTATAGATAGGAGAGTGTCCATTAGATCATTGTAGTATCTTGGAGATACAAATTCCTTATCTTGAATGATTTTAGAATTTCTTTTTACTTATTTTGGATCAAGTTCTTGACATGGGTCAGTTTCAAAGGATGTATTTCTTACAAAGGGTTCTTGGATACCATCATTAGGCATGGGGAATGGCTCAATATCCTCTTGATCTTTGGGTGGACTTAGGTCAAATGTTGATTTGAGGATCCCTTCAGTATCTGTAACCATGAGGTTAAAGGGTATCAACATGTCTTGGAAAAGACCATTGCTAGATATTGGTGAAAGATGTTGATCATACTTTGGAATAATTCTTGAGATATGTACTCTAACTCATAATGTGATGTAGAGACATTTTCAACATGATCATAGGTCAATGGGTTGTGAATTATGTCAATAGGATCAAATAACTCTAACAATCCTTTAAATAGATCACTAAGAAATTGGCTCTTGATGTATGGTGAGTTGATAATTGGATGGGGTAGAAACATCCCCAATGTGTTAATCAATTGAGAGATTTTGAACCTTGTTTTCAACAAATGTGGCAGAGAAATTTTCAATGTTTTCAATCGTAGGGTCAAGTGATGTTGACATTTCTTGAATTGGATCATTATTGGGTATTGTTGGTGGATTTTGATCATGATTGAAAGTTGACTCTTGATGTATGTTAATTTGATCATTGGATGAGGTAGAAGCATCTTCATCGATGGATAGATCTTAATCTTTGTTCTCAATAGTTGTGGTGGAGAGATTGCCAATGCTATCATTGTCCCCAATAGTGATTATCTTTTGATCAATGAGGTCTTAGATGAGATTTTTGAGTGAAGTACAACTTGATGTTGTGTGTCTCTTTATTTTGTGAAAATCAAAATGGTGCTCCTCATTATACCCTTGTGGTTTAACTAGGGGTTCTTGATAGTTCCCATAGATGGGGAGCTTGATGAGATTTTCTTTTACCAATTGTTGCAGGACTGATTCGATTGGTTTCTCAAGTGGTGTATTTTTTTGTTTGTTACCTTGCGAGATTTGTGCTTTAAATTGACCTTGTAGTGATTGATCTTTGGGATGTGGAGGTTGGATTTGTTGATGTTGTTGATATTGATATCTAACTTCTTGACATTGGAGATATTGTTCTTAATGTGGTTGTGGACACAACTCAATGCTTTGATGTCATGGTTCAACAAAAGGAAGAGTGTATTGATTTTGGAGTGAAGATGTCTCTTGGCTCAATAAGTTAGTTAGTTTGGCAAGTGAAGCAAGTTGATCTAGATAATTTTGATCTTTATTTTTATTTTGACTCCCTTTATATGGTTGATTTGGATTTTGTTTAAGTGGATTTGGAACGTACACTTGTGGTGTTTGCAATTGATTATGGAAAAATTTATTTTGGATAATGCTATGATTTGGGATGATGCTTAGATTTGGCATCATAG